>VNKC01000704.1:0-10797 GCA_008042775.1 Drosophila pectinifera
TTCTCCACACTTGCTGACGGCCATCGGATCGAAAAATATTGAATTTGCTTTCATCCGAGAAGAGCAGACGGAGTTTTAAATTAGGGATTGTTAAGGTCAAATCGGAAATATTTATATATATTAGTTTTATAATTTATTTGTGCTTATATTTGAATTATAATATTCACTCCGAAATTGATTGCAACTTACGAAAGTAGGAATGGAAATTTCCTTTTATCATTTATTTTGTGATAAAATTGGTAAATGGACATGGTCTGACCTCGTAATTAATAATAATATTGAAATATTAATAGTAATAAATTTGTTTAGAGTATATGGATCCCCTTCATAAGGTGGTAGGAAATGGATTATGTCATGTAATATCAAATTGTAATTGTAAATTGTAATATGAACAGAATAAATAGAAACAAAACCAATATTTAATTAAGAACAGACAGTAAGTCAGTTAAGTAAACTGAAGTTCACCCAATCTAATTCCCGAAATCCTCTTGCAGTCTACGTTGCCCCAGTGGATCCACATTTAACTGAGAGTTACCCCGTATATAAGGAGTACTATTTTACGTAATAATGTAACAACACTGCCAACTTTAAAGTTTGCCTTGTACGTATAAGATTAAAAGCTCGCCTAAGCCAACAAATAATTGTAGCTCGAAACCCTGTCATCCGTCAAAACTTTTCTTATATCAGCAACGACTACAGGAAATTCTTTTCTTAAGCGTTAAGTTACAACAGGTCAGCAGAACAGCAAACGATATCCACAGTGGAAGCTAAATCGAGTGTATGTCCTCTAATCAAGACATACTCACCTATTAATACACCAACAGGAGCGACAAAGAGAAGGAAATTCAATTTGCTGTCCATCTAGAAAAGTCTTTAAAACATTTCCATCAACAAATAGCTTTGAGCTCCCAATAATCATCAGTCATAAGGCTATCATGCCCGTTATATTCCAATTTGGTGTTACAAGTTACAAGTTACGAGTTTTAATAGTTGAAGAGAATTAGAAAGCGAATGATCATAAAATGGCCGAGCTGTAAAATATATTTGAACCGACTCAGCCTATCATTTACACAGTTGATCTAACGACAAACAACAACCTCAACATGCCAACAAAACAGACAAACTTGCCCTCTATTATCTCTGAACTAAACACACAACTGAAGTTACGTAACTTGTCAATTTGGACAGACGGCCTTTTTGGCGTGAGCACATCAAAGCGACGGAAAATTTACATTGGCTAAGAAACACCATTTCACCAATATAACTTGAGTCGATATACTTTTGTATGTATATGATATGGGAAAACGCTTGCGTTTAAAAATTAGATATAATTCAGAAAGCTCAGTCGAAGATATTGAGAATTAACACTGGGGCACCGAGGAAAATACGGAATGAAAATATTCAAAAAGGCTTAAATATGCGATCTTTTAAAGATTAGATCAACATGGTGAATCGTCTGTGGCCCATCCTAATAGGTCAGTCCATAATTTGAAATACTAGCCATATACGACTCCGACGAAGAGACCTCCCCATCCAGCAACAAAAGATAGGGCACTTTTCTATATAAGTAATTGTAATTAACGAAATAAATATATTTGTTTAAGTTTTGCACACTGTCGTCAGTCTCTGAGAAAAAGATTCGATAAAAAAAATACAGTTAATAATAATAATAATAAAAAACTAAGGTTTGTGATAGAAGGTGTTAACTTTACCACAGTACGTATAAGTAAGGGGTTTAATTGGGATCCCTCATCAAAATTATTCTGTATCTTCTGTAAGGACTTCTTGGCGTGATTCCTAAACCAGAGAGGAACTTCTTAACTTGCATGATAATTGAAAATATGTTTAAAGTTTGGACTAATTTGTTTTAGAATTTGAACTTTTTGTTAACAATTATATTATATAATAGTTGTGATAATAATTCTCCGTCAACGTATGCAAAGTGTAATGAGTATGTAAGATTTTTGTATCAGAACTTGTTTCTTTATATAAAACAAAGAAGGTCTCCAGCAGCTTTGCTTGTTGAGATCAAGTTTGAATATTTCGTTAATAGATAGGCTATATCCAATAACATTGGCTTTCGTTTATCTTTAGTACTTCATTTTATATTATACTAGTAAAGGTCTCTGCAGCTTTGCTTTCGGATAATTAGTTTCTTTATACATCGGATATTCCCTATATCTTAGGTTAGCCTTTTTCATTTGATTTAAATATGTGAATCATTAAATTTATTTAAATATAAATTAAATCGTAAATAATTACCATATCTCGAAAAGGGTCCAGATATGTAAAAAACATCGAAATTATATTTATAGTCTTGCAGGGCATTTAGAAGTTTGCGACGAGATTACAGTTACAGTTTAATTATTAGTGTACTGGTATTGGTGATTCTAGATCCAAGCTTATTGATCTGTGTGTCTGTTTATGGAATGCGCGAGAGACTAAAGTGTCAGACCAGCGAATTTGTTTGGTTGTAAACTTTTGTTTACAATTTATATTTGCTGATGAATGCAATACTCTCCCATCACTTAAACAAAAGCATATAATTTGTATGTGGTTTTGGGGTAAAGTGTTGGTAGCTCTTGATTTTGAAATTCCATTTCAGGTTCTTGACCTTTGAGTTTTTTTAATTTATAATAATACCTTTGGGTGTTTTCTTAAACTTATAAATTAGGTACAATATTATACTTAAAATTAATAAGGTAAATGTTCCAATTACTAATATTTTGAATATTTGCTATTCTTTATTTTATTCGAAATATATTGCTTTAGCGTGTATGTATGATATAGGTTCCAGTTTTGTGATATTATTTCTAATGTAAATTTGTGTGTGTAGTCTAATTACTTACTTATAGACATTTCATTAATAACGACGGAACAATTGTATATTTGTTCATATTAAAAAAAACCAAATTATTACCTTGAATTATAATTGCAATTATAATTTTGTTTTTAAGCAATTTTGATTTAAAATAGTTTTTTCTTCCATGTTATTGAAATTTAATAGTTGCCCTCACTATTTTTGTGCTGGAATTCATAATCTCTTAAAAAATCTGTTAAATAATTTCAAAATCTGAATCGTGTTCTATGTATAAATCGCTTGTTTTCGTACAAAAGTATTTGATTAATATTTTATTTACTTTTTTAGGTAAAGCACACAGTACAAAATTGTAATTCTTATTTCCTTAAAATAATTTTAATTTGCTTCTTCTTCTGTATTTCTGCGAATACAGGAAGTAGAGATTACTTGCCTTGCGAAATGATTAAATGGTTTTTCAGTAAGACTAAATTAAATTTTCATTATCTTCTTCAGAGCTGTGTGCTGTGGCTAGTGTCTTAATAGTTCCGTAGTAATTTTTATTTATTTGAATTCTTGACAATGCGTCGGCTACATGATTTTGTTTACTTTTCAAATATTTTATTTTAAAGTCTTATTCACTTAATCTAAGCTTTCATCTCTGTAGTATCATATTAGGTTTAATATTGCTTAACCAGACTAAAGGCTTATGGTCACTTAATTTTTAGAATTTCTTCTAATTCTAAAAATTCTGTTTTGATTGTGCTGTTCTTTTTTTCGTGTATATTTAAAGTCTTACTAATATAACAAATGTATTTTTTATCAACAGAGAGTACTGATCATTCGTGGTTAATTGAATTTTTTTTTTTTTTTAATTTGGACCAATCAAAATGGGATCATTTATAATTCATTGTTTCAGTTTATTAAATGCTGCAATATATTTTCATCTGTAAACGTTACTTTATAGCCCTTTTTCAAACATTTTGTTAGAGGTTTTGCAATATCTGCAAAATTAGGAATGCATTTTCTATAATATCCGCAAAGTCAAAGAAATTATTTGATTTCTTTTTGGGTTTTCGGAATTGATTCGGAATGAAAACTTATTAATAGCTTTAACATTCTCTGGGTTTGGCTTTCCATCATCTAAACCTATTTTATGTCCCAAAAATTCTGTTTCCCTTTTTAGAAGTTCACATTTGTCGAGTTGTAATTTTAATTATGCGTGTTTAAATTTTTCAAAGACCATTTTGAGTGAATTTAAATGTTCATCGAGTGATGTAGAAAATACAATTTATCGTCCAGGTAAACAAGACAATATTTATTAAATTATGAAGGACATTATTTATGCATCTCTGAAAAATTTCCGGTTTTTCGCATTTTTTAAAAATTCAAGTATACTCATAAAGTCCCTATATAGTGGAAAACGCTGTTTAATTAATGGAATTTTGATCAATTTCTTGCTTTTGGTACTATCCTTAGTGGACTACAATAAGGTGACAGGCTGTGCCTAATAATACCTAGTTTTAACATTTCCTGTATTTGAGTTACTACTTCTTTCTCATATGAAAAAGGGTAGACATATGGCTTGTTAATTCATTTTAAATTGCACGATTTAATTTATCAGGATGGTTATTATTTTTTAAAAGAGCTTCAAAGTTGTTTATTGGGGTTGGAACTGAAAAGATTACATTTTTATTTGATTGTCTGCTAAAAGTAGTGCAATTATTCAAATAATCAATCTTGGCTTGATTTGGTTGTAATAATTTCCTTTCTAGCAACATGTCTTAATCAGATGAAAATTCATGAATGTAAAACTGTTGTTCTTGAGTAAATAAATTATTTGATTAAATTTTCACAAATTTATTGAATCTATAATGACCTGTCATAATGCGTATAACAGTATGACATTCCCGTATTGGTGCATTTAAAATATGATTTCTTATTAAATTAATAGTTGACTAGGAATCTATACATACTTCTTGTTGTTAATAGTAATTTCTATGTAGGTCCAAGGCTGCCATTAGAACATTTTCACATTCAACATAAACATCCTGTTCTTTATATTCGGTATCCTGTTCATCATTTTCATCAACCTGCATTTTTGACTGCCCGCTATTACTTTCTTCAATTCTTTTAACTGGTTGATTGGGAAATGAACCTTGTGTTCGATTTACCTGTTGGTTTTAATTCATCGTATTATTTCATTGACCATAATTTAGATTTATTTAAAATTCTTGATATAGGCCTCTATTTTTATCAAAAACATTGTTTCTGTTATTTGAATATTGTCTAAAATTGTGTGGATTGAATCTTTGTTGCTGATAGTGAGGTAATTGTGTTATATGGAATGGGTTTTGATTAAATTAAGAGCTGTGTTAATTATTAGTATACGGATATGAATTAAGTGTTTTATTTGTGTTTTGTGGTCTTGGCGTTTTGATACAATTTTCATTGGAATGCCTCATATTTTCATTTTCTTTATATATAGCCCTTCTTGTTGAGCTACTTGTTTTAGTTTACATACAGTTGAAATATCGTATCTTGCCAATGTGATGTCAATTCTGTTTGGTAATTTTCTTTGTATTAAACACTTTGTTGTTTTATTCATTGCTTATGTGTACAATATTATTTCATCTCTGTTACCCTCAAGTTCTAATTTATTACTTATAATTAATTGCTTGTGTTCGATCTAGTTATAAAATTAATTCACGCACAGCTATGGAATTAAGTTCCAACAACGGATGTGGAGTCTATTACAATAGCACCATTTTTCGTGTCCAGAGCCGCGAGACATCAATGAACAGCAGTACTTATGCCTTCTTTGGGTGGAACTCAAACCGCACTGAAAACGCAAAGATTTCATTGCCGATCGCAATTTCAGCTCCCGTTCCACATGATGGATTTAATATGTTCCATCTAACAGAATCGATTAAAAATTCCGATAAAAATAACAAGCCAAGTCAGCCATCTCACTAACGGCCTTGACGGAACTGCCGCCTATTTCCCCGCTATCAAAATTGTTATAGTTGTAAACAGGAGCGCAATGCCATTGTCCAGTCAAGAAAATCGAACTAAGATTATTAAAAGCTGCCGCAAGCAATCAGTGCTTTAAGTGATCTTTCTTCCTCTATACAGGGATGTACACTTGGAATGCGATATTCTGCAATTGATGAAGACTTTAATAATATGTTCTAAAAATCTTAAGTATAGTAATTAATTGTATAAACTGAGAGATTTATAAGCGTAGAAAACCCTAAAGCTCCCAAAGTAAGACCAATGAACGTGCTTATTTTTGTAGCAGCCTAAAACTATAATAAAACCAGATCGGGTTGAACTTATTTGTGACAATTAGATTTAATTGACAAATATAATACAATGAAATATTTAAATAGACACACAAATGGAAAAATCGCTATCAGGCGGGCTCCGGTTTTCACTTTCGCAAATTTCTTGCGATTTACTTTTCAAAAAGGGAAACCGGTGCTCCGGTTCCCGAAAAACGAAAATAACTTCCGGATTGAAAAACGTTTTTCGTTTTTCACGTTTTTCTTTGTGAAATGAAAAGTTAATGCCATTTTCTACATTAAATCGGATCTTATTTGCAAAAAAAAAAAATTAAATAGCTGACTCATTGATCCATTGATAATTATTTTACACCATTAGTAGATCTATCTAGTACGCATTTATTAAAAAAAATCTTTTCTGACTCCTCGTCGAATTCCGAAAATAAAATATTTTCTGTCGGCAACAAAAACTTGTGATTTGGTTGCCAGGAAGGCTATACTTTTGGAGGAACGAATCAATCTAGTCGATATACTTATAAAATGTTATGGTGGGCTTAAATATTGAAAAACAAAAACAAAGTGAAATCCGGTGCTCGCTGCTTATACCAATTTAATTTTTTTATATATATATGTAATATATATATTAAAATGTTGTGTCCCGCAAAATGAACAAAAAAATTTATTTTGACCTTTTTTGTCCATATAGAACTTCTTTATTCAGAACTTCATATCAGCGAATTTATTAGCTTCTTGGATTTGTGTATACAATTAAAGTTGCTGATGGATACGTTACCCCCATCACTTAGACAAAAGCATATAATTTATTATGTGGTTTTGCGGTAAAGTATTGGTAGCTCTTGATTTTGTAACTCCATTTCAAGTTCTTCAGCTTTGGGTTTTTTATAATTTATAATAATATTTCTTATTTTTATTATTTCTCTAGGTATATGTGAAATAATTAAAATTTCGTTACTGTCTGATCTAAGCCAAGTTGATGTTTTTATGTTTAGTACTTTTTCCGAATTTATGTGGGCTATATAATCGTATCTTAATAATTTTTGATTAAAGATTCCTATTTTAGTTAATTGCATTCCCATTTCTATATCTTCAATATACTCTGTAAAATGTTCAAAATTAAAAATTAACAACTCAAGCATTTTACAATTTTCGTCATATTCACGATGTTTATTAATAACCTCTATTCCTTCGTTAACGGTATATAATGTGGTTTAGTTCGTTAATTTGTATACTATTCTGAGCTATTGAATTTATGTTTTCTTCTAATTAAATTTTATCATCACTATCTAATGTTCCAAATAGATACTTATAAGCTGTACCAACAATGTTTATTAATCCTGTTTTATTTCGTTTGACTATTTTAATACCGTTTATTTCTCTTTGCAATTTTTCAATTAAATATTCGACTTGTTTAAATTTTTTGTGTTCAAAAGCTCGTGAAAGTAAATTGTTATAAGTTTCCTCTGTTTTGGTTAAATTTATTGTAAGGCAATGGTATTCAAAATTATCTGGTATGTTTGTTATGCCTGTCCTAAATAATAAGTATGGTGACTTAATTGCGTTTATATCTATGAATTGGGATTTAACCATTGATGACATTAAAAAAGTATAAAGTATTGATGACAGGAAAATTATCGTCATGGCGCCGGATCTCGATTTTGGTCCTTCTGCAAATATTTCCTTTTATTAATTTTTTTTTTTTTTTTAATTTGTCTTGTAATGGGTAATTTTTCGAACTCTGTTAATTTCTACAAAATGATCCTTATCAAGTTTCTCTATGTTACCTGTCTTTTTATATGGATTAATGAGTTCTCCATTAATTAGTGGTGCCTTTCTATATTTTGTGTTTACCTCAAAATAATTTGACTTTTATTAAGATTTCCTAATATTGTTTCTTTAAATATTTGGTTATTTTATTTTGGGGTACCTGCATAAATAAAGAAATCGGCTGGGGTCCTGCCAGTTGAGTTGTTTTAATTTGTGATTGTATGTATACAATATTATTTCCATTTTCATCACATTATTATCCTCATCATCGGAAGTATCAATAAGGCGAATTTTTTCGTTAATCGTTTTATGCAATCTTTCAACATCTGCCACTCCATTTTTACTTGTTGTTATATTAATTTTAACATTTTCGACATCTTACGATTTTTTTAAGGCTATGCTCATAAAGGCACTATCCCTATCTGTTTTTAGAGTGTTGGGTTTACCCATTGAGTTGAATATTCGAATTAGTCCTCTTTTGACTTCCATCCAGTGTTTACCGTTTAATTCAATTGCGCTTGCAAATTTAGAATACAGATCAATGCATGTTAGGTCATTTTGGTTTTTAATTGTAAAAATATCTGCTTCGTATGTTTCCCTGCAAAATTTGGCTTCTGGTGTTATCTTTAATGTAAGTTGTGTATTTCTATGTTAAATTTTGGCTTGGCAAATTTCACATTCGTTTATTAAGTTTTGAATTCTATTTTGAAAATCAGGATAATAGTAAAAAAAAACGTAAAAGTTTTCTGTGATTGCTTAGAATTATTTCTTTGAATTCGGCATAAGTGTTACTTTTTGCAATTTAATGGTTGCCCTCATTATTTTTGTGGTGGGATTCATAACCTCTTTAAAAGCTTGTTGAATAATTTCAAAATCTGAATCATGTTCTATGTACATAATAAAGCTCTTGTTTTCGTGCAAAAGTATTTGATCAATATTTTTTTTTTTTGCTTTTTCTAGGTTAAGCTCACAATAATAAATTGTAATTCTTACTTTTTTAAAATAATTTTTAATTTCTTCTCCTTCTGTATTTCTGCGAATCATCCTCACTTGCCTTTTCAGTAATACTTATTAAGTTTTCATTATCTTCTTCAGCGCTGTGTGCTGTGGCTAATGGCTTAATAGTTCCGTAGTAATTTTCATTTATTTTAATTCTTCACAATGCGTCGGCTACATGATTTTGTTTACCTTCCAAATATTTTATTTCAAAGTCATATTCACTTAATTTTATCTTCCATCTCTGTAGTTTCATATTGGGTTCCTTAACCAGAGCAAAGGCTTATGATCGCTTAATATTTGGAATGTTCTGCCGAATAAATATGGTCTTAATGTTTTGGTTACCCATACTATGGCTAATAATTCTTTTTCGATTGTGCTGTAATTTTCTTCGTGTGAATTCAAAGTCCTAATATAACTAATGGGTTTGTTATCTTGAGAGAGTACTGCTCCTAATGCAAAATTACTAGCATCCGTGGTTAATTAAAATTTTTTGTTAAGATTTGGACAAATCAAAATGGGATCATTTATAATTAACTGTTTCAGATTATTAAAATCTGCAATATATTTTTCATCTGTAAAAATTATTTTAAAGCCTTTTTTCAAACATTGGGTTAGAGGTTTTGCAATGTCTGCGAAACTTGGAATGAATTTTCTATAATATTTTTTTAGTTTAGTTTTCGGGATTGGAAAGTTATTGATAGCTTTAACTTTTTCTGGATTTGGCTTTATACCATCTGGACCTATTTTATGCTCCAACAATTCTGTTTCCGTTTGAGAAATTCACATTTGTCAAGTTGTAATTTTAAATTAGCCTGTTTTAATTTTTCAAAGACCATTCTCAGTCAATTTAAATGTTCGTCGATTGATGCAGAAAATACAATTATATCGTCCAGATAAACAAGACAATGTTTATTTATTATTATTATTATCATGAAGAACATTATTCATGCATCTCTGAAAAGTTGCAGGTGCATTTTTTAATCCGAGTGGCATTCGTGTATACTCATACAGTCCGTATTTAGTGCAAAACGCTGTTTTATTAATGGAATTTTGATCCATTTCGATTTGGTGAAATCCTTGGTAGTAAAATATTATAAAATTTATCATTTATAGTGACTTCGTTTAAGCCCCTGTAGTCTACTACTAGTCTGAATTTGGGTTTGCTTCTTTGGTATAAACCACAATGGACTACAATAAGGCAATTGGCTGTGCCTAATAACACCTTGTTTTAACATTTCCTGTATTTGAGTTCCTACTTCTTTCTGATATGAAATAGGATAGCCATATGGCTTTCTGTATATGGGATTCTCATGATGAGTTTTTATTTCATGCTTAACAACGTTCGTAAAAGTCAAATTGTCACCCTCACGATATTGAATGCACTGGTACTGATTAATTCATCTTAATAATTTTTCTTTTTCCTCCGCACTTAAGTGTTCTAAACGGTAATTATTTCCCTCTGTTAATTCATTTTGAATTGCATAATTTATGTCTTCAGAATGTTTATTATTTTTTAAAAGAGCTTCAAAGTTATTTATTTGGGTCGGAACTGATAATTAAATTTTTATGTTTATATAGACGATTGCTAATAGTAGTGCAATTATTCAAATAATAAATTTTTGCTTTATTTGCTTGTAGTAATTTCTTTCCTAGCAAATTGTCATAATGTGATGTAAAGTCCTGAATGTAAAACTGTTGTTCTTGAGTAAATAAATTATTTGGTGCAATTTTTACAAATTCATTTAATTCATAGTGACCTCTCATAGTACGTATAATAGTTGGATATTAGTGTATTGGTGCATTTAAAAAATTATATCTCATTAAATTAATAGATGAGCCGGTATCGACTACGCATCTATACTTTTTGTTGTTAATAGTAATTTCTATGTATGTATTAGGTCAGAGGCTGCCATTAGACAATTTTCATTTTCA
>VNKC01000705.1:0-12121 GCA_008042775.1 Drosophila pectinifera
AATATAATACCTCTCTCCTATGCTATATTATATTTATATATATATTATATTATTATATTATATTTATATATATATTATATATATTATAATATTTATTTATACATTTTTTTATTTCAAATTTTCCCTCAGTGCTTGTTTGTCTGTTGAAATAACTACACGCATCGGGCAAATCAAGCGAGGTAATTGGTAATTGCATCTGCATATCTCCTCGACTCCTCTTGGCCGCACAATTGTTATAGATAAATGTACTTTGGACCGGGCAAAAATACAAGGACCAAGCGAGCATGCAATCGGAATGGATATGGAAATGGAAATGGAAATACTTTTGGTTTACCTCAAGCTAAATGCGACAGTATTTTGGTATTTCTGATTTTCGCAAATGCCAAATGCCAAATGGCAAATGCCAAATGGCAAATGCCAAATGAGAAATGCCAAATTGCGAAATGCCAATCTGCATTCCGGACTCTCCTCGAGCTCAATCACGATTATCCCGCGGTCGGCCATCATCAATCATCGGAAAACAATGCAACCCGATCGCATCTCCTGACAACGCCCCAATCAATCTCGGCCAGACTTGGCTGAGTGCGATTTACTTTAAGTGCCGCCGTTAAATGCCAGGAATTTCCACCTCTTCCTCCTTTTCCTCCCCTCAAAAGCGGAATTTTTGCCTATCAGAAAATACTTATATATATATATATATATCGAGCTCCGATGATGCAGAGTCCACTTCAAAGTGCGACGAAACGTATGCAATATTTCTGAATTGCCATCAAAATGGAAATTGTTTTTGCCGCTGGGTGTATTGGGGGCACACACACACTCTTTGACACCTTTGCTGTGCATTAGAAACCAATTAAAACTGTGTCTAAAAGTAAGCAATTAAATATTAAAGAGCATGTATTTCATTTCAAGTGATCTGAAGTTCCATAGGGATTTTTGTGTATACTCTTTTTGAGGTATGTAAGTTAATAATTAATTTGAAACTTGTTCCGGGTATAGATATTCTTTTACCTGAACAGGTCCTTTCTCTAACTCAATCTCCTCTTTGTCTCCTTCTCTCCATCTCAAATATCACCTGTTCTCTGGGCCACACCCTATTCTCTTAGCTGATTTTCCAAATAACAATTGGTCGGCTTCAAATTATTTAGTGGGCGAGCACTCTTTGCTTTGAAATTTAAGTCTAGAGACGCACCCACACACGGCCTCTGCCTTTGTTTATTCCTCCCCCACATTCAATATTTGAAGGCAGAGAGCGTGGGTCCTGACATTTAAATATTACACCTGTTTACCTGCCATTTGCCGCCCATCTCCGTGTTAACCACGCCCCCTGCACGCACACCGCACACCGCACACCCTACACGCACACACACACACCCACCTGAAACAGCATTTATTTCGCCTTTTTAATTGCTGACATTTATTGAACGCTGCTCTCAGCCGTGTGTTAAATCTTCCGTGAGAAGAACGCAACATCGACCGCCGGCGGGGGGGTTGTGGCATGAAGTAATACTTGTGTATGCACACATTCCAGGTATGCAAGTGTGCGTGGCTGTGTGTGTGTGTTGTTGCCTTTGAGTCTGACTTAAGTGCAAACTTATGCCAATTATGCCAAGCTTTTCCCAGCAGGCACACACAACGCATTCAATTTTAACCTGCACACAGAGAAATTCTTTGTGTGTATTTTAAATACATTTAAATAATATAGATATTAATGTTAATTAAAAGAAGAAATTACACAGAAATCTCTGTAATCCATATATAAAATATATAGCAGAGTGTCATAATATATTTTCTACCAAAAAAGCTGTAATAAAATAATTAAGAGAACTTGGAGACCTCTTAGCCTATTTATTGGCCATGAATTCCTTTCTGCGTGTACTAAGGGCTCAATGAAATAAAGAGGGGAGGCTGGGGGGGAGGGGATGGAGGGGATGGAGAGCTCAAGCAGATTACACGGATCATTAGCTCAAATGAGAAAGTTCACATGTTCCAGGGATTCTGATGCCGCCGCTGACGCTGATGCTGATGGTTGTGCTTCTTCGGCGCCGGCTTCTTCCTCGCACTAAACACGACGTCCAGCACTTAATCAAATGCAAGCCATCCAAGTGTCCTGGCCGAAGGACGAGAATGGAAAGATGGGAAGCCTCCCCGTACCCTGTCCCCTGTCCCTATCCCTGTGCCTTGTCCTGTCAGCCCATGGAGACCCGGCGAAGATAGATGCTCTCGCCCAAGTTGGCAAAGGAGGAGGAAAGTGACAAGAAGTAGGAGGTTTCGGAGGACGACCAATATGGCTGATTGAAACCAAGTAACTTTCCGAGCGACATGCGACAGGACACGCAGGACACGTGCAGTTATTTGCGGAATTTTGATAGATTTCCCTGCAACTGATTTGCACACGTACCGCCGGCACAAAGCAAGGTGAATGAAGCAAATGGAGCGGCCAGAGATGCTTATCCTTCCTGCTGCCTCCTGCCTGCTTCCTGCTTTCTGCTTTGTGCTTTCTGCTCTCTGCTTTCTCCTCTCTGCTTTCTACTTTCTACTTTCTCCCTCCCCCCCGCTTTTTGTCATTTTCTTTCTGCCAAAGTGCAAACCACTGTCCGTCCCGTTGAAGTCGGTCCTTTAGCCGCTCGTAAGTTTGTTGCCTTATTGATGAGCATGTGCACTCTCAGAAAAAAGAAGGCAGAACGCACTAAATGGAATTAACCTCCTGATAAGACGCCTTTCCCCAGAGAACACTATTCAAAGGACATGCTCCTGGGAGATAGTTGGAGATAGTTACTAAGTGATGAATATAATCGAGAGTTGAAAGACAAAGTCTGGCACATTAACTTAAACAAACTCAGCTAACTTAGTCCTAGTATTGTTAGTTAATAATATCATAAGTGAGGCCTATTTTTGCTGAGTGTGTGAGTGAATGTAGGGACTAAGGAGACAGCCCATTACGCATGCCGCCAAAAACGATTCTCGTGTCTAAACTGACTGGCAGGACCCAGGACGTACCAGGACATGAGCTCGCAGCAGAGGGAAAAACAACAGAAGGCAGAGCAGCCATTATGGGCTGTGGCGTATAGGGGGAGAGGGGCTAAGAGGCAGAGGGGGAAGAGGGGTCACATATCCAAATATCCATTTCTCACTCATTGCGTTTTTGGCAACTTGCTGCACAATTAAACGGCAAATCACGCCTAGGATTTGGTAAAAGCATCCAGGCCTCAGTGCAGCAACAAAGAGGGGCGGAAAACCGCACAGAAAGCAATTGGGGAAATGGCACAAAAACTGGAGCATGGCCAAAGGATCGGGAGACCAGATTGATGACGTCCTGTGCCTGTGTGTGTGTGTGTCTGTGTGTGTGTCCGACCACCGACGTCGGAAACTTGGCCAAAGGGCGAGAAAGTAAATTGCAAATGAAATGTACACACTGGCGGCGGCGCGAGAAGCGGGCCAAAAGTGATCGGCGGGGGCGGGGGCTGGGGCTTCGGCCCGAAGCCCATAAAGAACCCGGGAAACAAAAGTAAGCAAAGTACAAAAAAGGCGGCCTAGAGGCCATAAAGCCTCAGGGGGGGGGAAGTGAAAACCAAACACAAACCCTTTGGAATTGAAAGCGGAAAAAGGAGTTGATATCTTAGCAGATGTATCTGATTCCTGGAATATAACAAGTCAGGCAACAAAACAATTATAAGGAAAGAAACAACAACAAAAAAAAAAGATTCCTAATGGCCAAAATGTTACAATTTAACCAAAGGTGGCAAAAAAAGGTTAAATAAAAGCAGAACAAAGTTCCCAACAAGTTGCTACCTTCCCAATGCCCTTTGTGTGTGGGAGAGCAGAGCCTAGTTCTGGCCACTCCTCTAGGTTCAAAGGTTCAAAGGTGGCCGAAACTATCAAATTGATTATCCATTATGCCCAATTGCTGGGTGAAGTTGCCTAATTCTATTACCACATCCCCCTCCGGCCGTATTATGTGGCCTCAACCGCAAATGGATCCAAACAATAACTCAGAAAAACCCCCGCAATTTGCTGAACTTGAGCCCCCAACAAATGCTTAGGCTCTACCCACTCGAGGGGCCCTCTGCTTGGTTTGGTAACCAGCTCGAGTTAACCCATTAGTGCCCACCCGGTCTAGGCAGCAGACAGGAGTCCGGGAGTTCGGGAGTCCTGGAATCCTGGAGTCCTGGAGTCCGGCACTCGTCAGGAGAGTGGAGATGGGAGATAACCCAAGAGAGGCGAGATGGAAATGAAAAAACAATTTCATTGCAAAGTGAAACGTAGAGTCACGTCTGAGGAGGGTAAGGGGGGCTCCCTCCCCCCTCCTTCCCCCTTCGTTGTTATTGCTTAGTTGGTGATTTTGTAGAGCAAGCAGATAAATTGGAAAAAAGGAGCAAAAAGCCAAAGGGGGGCTGGGAAGTACAAGGAGAATCAGTCAGATAGCAGTGACTGCCGCCCCTCGGCGCCGCTATCCTTTCGTCATGTTGAGTCTCGCAATGATTGAATGCCCAGACTCACACACACACACACACACACACACGCACTTAGAATACCAGTACAGCAAACCAAAAAAAATCACACTGAAAGTTCACTGAAAATTATAGTTTTGTGAGTTTGTAGTGACTTTGGTAAATGCAATTTACAGAAGTTCTATAAAAATGTAAGTGTAATCGAAGGATAAACAGGGAAGTACTTAGACAATAAAGTTGCAATCTTCTCTCTCCTTCTTGCTCGCACCCTCCATGGAGTTAGTCGAGTTTCGCACCGCGGTTTCGATCAGTGGCGATGCTAATGTAAAAAAAATTACGTTTCAGTATAGTATATTATTGGTATTTATTACTTCTTTCAGAAAGTATATGGTTTATGAACTTTATAGATTATAAAGCATATGATCTATGATCATAAAAGATTATAAAGTATATGATCGATGATCTTAATAGATTATAAAGTATATGACCTATGATCTTAATAGATTATAAAGTATATGACCTATGATCTTAATAGATTATAAAGTATATGAACTATGATCTTAATAAATTATAAAGTATATGATCTACGATCCTAATAGATTATAAAGATCATAGATCATTTATTGAAAGAAGCAATAAATAAATATTACCGATCATAATACCTTTTTCTATAAAATGGAATACCTATATATACCAAATATATTCTATATACCTTTGTAAATCTATAACTAATTGTTCCAATTTAGATTTGAGTACTATATAATTATTATTCACTGTGTAGCTGAAGAGGACTTCCCGAGAGCAGCTCGAAATTCAATTGGAACCCTCTCGCAAATGAAGAATTTTCTGTGCATTTTTCTAGGGCACACGTAGCCGGCGCCCAGGCACTCGAGGGTTAAGTTCGGCAGGGCGAGGCGGGGCGGGGCGGGGGATGGACGGACTCGGATCAAGACGTCGTCCGAGCCAACATAAAATTTGTTGTGCAAAACATAAAAACCAAACATGGAGAACGACATGAAAATGTGGCAGGAAAGAAATAGAAATAGAAATAGAAGTAGACGCCAACACTGAAATTCCAACAAAACAATATATATATATATATATATACGGATATAGAGAGCACAGAATGTGGGGAATAGGAAAATAAATACAAGCCAAACAAAGCCGAGGGAGGCGGGGGCAGGAGGAGGAGTAGGACAAAAAGCGCTGAGCACAGAGAATCATGAAAAATGTAAAGCAAAAAAAGGGAGAAAGGGAGAAAAACTGGGGAAAAGCAGTGGAAAACAACGTGCAGCTGAGATATAAAAACTAAATCAAAAGGGAAAACACAGACCGAGATACAAGTCCACGTCTTAGCCTAAGAATTTTGATGCACTTACAGAAATGTGCGAGTGCGAGTGCGAGTCCAAGGGCGGTCTGTCTATGTTCTGGCAGGGGATCGGGTCGGGTGGGTGCGGTCCAGCTGCCACAAGTGGCACTGGCGGAGGCAACGTTGATTGGCACAAGGCCAACGGTGGGGACAGCGGCCCTCACTTTCTCCCCCAATCTTGGGCGACTCTCTCCCCCATCTGGCTAACAACTCGCAAGTTTCAAGTACTCATCCAGACTGGCAGATAATGACCAGATTCCTTCAATTAGTTCAAGCCAACATACAAAGCTTGGTAATGGACAGGAGAGACTCCTGGTCAGTCAGCAGCTTTCTTGGTTCATTGGTAATTAATAAAGAATATAGGAAAATTCAAAGAAATATTCAACAGAAGAGAGTTTAGCATTTAAAGGTGATAAAGCTATGATTCCCTTGTATAATATGGATACTGGGCTTGGAAAAAATAAGAAAAAAAAGGCATTCAAATTGGTAATTAATAAATAATATAAGAAAATTCAAAGAAATATTTAACAGAAGAGAGCTTAACATTTAAGGGTGATAAAGCTATAATACCCTTGTAGAATATGGATATTGGGCAAGAAAAAAAAGGCATTCAAATTGGTAATTAATAAAGAATATAAGAAAATTCAAAGAAATATTCAACAGAAGGGAGTTTAACATTTAAAGGTGATAAAGCTATAATACCCTTGTAGAATATGGTTACTAAGCTTGGGAAAAATAAGAAAAAAAGGCATTCAAATTGTTAATTAATAAAGAATATAAGAAAACTCCAAGAAATATTCAACAGAAGAGAGTTTAACATTTAAAGGTGATAAAGCTATAATACCCTTGTAGAATATGGATACTGGGCTTGGAAAAAATAAGAAAAAAAGAGGCATTCAAATTGTTAATTAATAAAGAATATAAGAAAATTCAAAGAAATATTTAACAGAAGAGAGCTTAACATTTAAAGGTGATAAAGCTATAATACCCTTGTAGAATATGGATAAGATAAAAAGGCATTCAAATTGGTAATTAATAAAGAATATAGGAAAATTCAAAGAAATATTTAACAGAAGAGAGCTTAACATTTAAGGGCGATAAAGCTATAATACCCTTGTAGAATATGGATATAGAAGTAAGAAGAAAAAGGCATTCAAATTGTTAATTAATAAAGAATATAAGAAAATTCAAAGAAATATTCAACAGAAGAGAGCTTAACATTTAAGGGTGATAAAGCTATAATACCCTTGGAAAAAAAAGAAAGAAAAAAAGGCATTCAAATTGGTAATTAATAAAGAATATAAGAAAATTCAAAGAAATATTCAAGAGAAGAGAGCTTAACATTTAAAGGTGATAAAGCTATAATACCCTTGTAGAATATGGATATAGAAGTAAGAAAAAAAAGGCATTCAAATTGGTAATTAATAAAGAATATAAGAAAATTCAAAGAAATATTCAACAGAAGAGAGCTTAACATTTAAGGGTGATAAAGCTATAATACCCTTGTAGAATATGGATATTGGGCAAGAAAAAAAAGGCATTCAAATACCCAAATCAATTGAGAGGACCTTTGGGGTGTGTGTGTGTGTCTGGCTCTTAATAAATTATAGGTAAAGAAACCGCAGATGGACCTGCTCAATCCACAGCCATGTCCAGATCCCAGTGGGAGTGTAACCCTACTCAAAAAAGTACCTCGCCGCCCGTCATTTATCGAGTGACGAGCGTGATGCCGCAGTCCGGTGGCGATGGAATCGTGCCGGATTTGATTGCCGGTCCCCGGTCACGCCTTCGGCGGCAGAGGCCCACTCCGTTCTTGCCTCCTTTAGGAGCTTAAAAACCGCAATAAATAAATCTTTTGGCGAGGCCAAATAAAAAATAAGAGCGACGTACACACACAACTGTTCCCTGGAGCTGTCAGCCCGCTGGACGGGCTCGATGACGGTTTGCGGCCACGGATGCGGATGCGGATGGGGATGGGGATGGGGATGCGGATGCGGTTGGGCCTGCATAATGACCCACAAGCATAGCGCCGAGTTTATTCCGCATTATTTTATTTTTCCTTATTTTTCCTTATTTTTCCTTATTTTCCATTTTGGCCCCTGCCACAGGCCAGCAACTTGGCAATCTTTTGCATCATCGAGAGAGAGAATGAAGTACGTGGCGGGAAAATGGCATGGCGGCTGCTGCGACTGTTGCTTCTTCGGGAAATGCATAAACAAGCGGCGAGGGGGGCGAGGAGGGCGGCGCCTGCCGAGTCCTTTTCCTGCCACATCCAGACGCCACTTGAAATTACATGGCCCCGGCGGAGGAAACCGACACCGAGACCCAAAAAAGTAACCCAAACCGAGACCGACACCGACACCAAGACCCAAAAATGAAGCAGCACCGTGGGAAGAGCTAAGAAAAGGCTTTTCAATTGAGGAAAATCTGCTCTATAGAAAAGAAATATTGATCAAATATCGTATGTTGAGTATTCATCGGAAAGGGGGCCAATCGGAATATTTAAATGTAACAAAATTTATATTAATATATGGAAAAGCTTGAAAGCTTGAAGCATATTTAATTCTTATTTTAAATGAAGAGATTTTAATTTATAACGTATAATTTTATACATATATTTATAAAAGAACTACTAATCAAATATCGAATATTTTGTATTCATTGGAAAAGGGGCAAACCGGAATATTTAAATTCTAGTATAACAAAATTTATATTAATATATGGGACTTAAGTTTGAAGGATGTTTAAATGTTATTTTAAATGAAAAGTTTATAGCTTAAATTGCCTTATTTTATACTATGTTGTATATTATCTACTATTGTATATAGTATATATTTATATTATATATATTATCTATTGTGTATTATCTACAAAACATAAAATGTATTCAATTCAGGTAGAATTGAAACTAGTTTCCCGAGAAACTGGAGAAACTGTTATATAGAAAAGAAATATTGATCAAATATCGAATATTTAGTATTCATTGGAAAAGGGGTAAATCGGAATATTTAAATACTAATAAAATAAATAATAACATAACAAAATTTATATTAATATATGGCACTAAAGTTTTAAGGATTATTTAAATGTAATTTTAAATGGAAAGATTTTAATTTATAATGTTTTATTTTATACTATATTGTATATTATCTACTATTGTCTATCGTATATATTTATATTGTATATCTTTATATTGTATATATTTAATTTTTAATTTTATTTGTATATATTTAATCAGGTAGAATTGAACCTAGTTTCCCGTTTATTGGTGGAGCAAAGCCTAAGATCCTTGCCACCAATCCCGATGACCACTGTGCTGAATCCATGGCTGAGATATTGAGAGGCCTCTGAGCCGGAGAATGAATGGGAGTGGCAAGGGATAGGGCAAGGGGACGGGGACTGGGACTGGGCCTGGCACGGACAGTTTCGGCTTGCTACTCGCGTACATTGGGGCTGCGAACCAGGGGGCCAGCGGGGGAAGGGGCTCCTCGCATATGTAGCCAAAGCGCCAGCACGTTCTTCATTCAATGCCATGAAACGTGTTAAGGAGTTGGGGGGGCACTTTTTGCTTTACTTTGCAATGCAAGTCCTGTTACCGCCCCCGTACCCCTCCCCCCTGCTCGATCTCGACCTCGTCCTTACCCCCTGCGTGTGTGGGTAGAAAATTTAATCAGTATAGCATTGCGAGCATTCCGATAGACAACCTGAATTTAGATAACAAATTATGCATTGCCGCCCTCCTCCCTCCCGCACGGCTATTACAATTGTTGCACAAGTGTGTGAGTGTGAATGTGTGTGTGTGTGTGTGTGAGGGAGAGGGGGGGGCAGGGTGGAGCTGAGTATTTTTTAGGGGCGGCTACCGTTGCTGATACACGAGGACGTGCCACAGAGGCTGGCTCTTTGTGGGCAAGCCTTTCACCCAGTATTCAGTACTGTTCTTTCTCCATTTTCTTTTTCTTTCTTTCTTTTTTTTTTTTTTTTTTTTTGTTTTTGGGCAGAGGTCAGCAATTTTCATTTGAGGCTTCGGCTGAAGCTGAGGCTGAAACTGAGGCTGAGGCGAAATTTAGTAGGTCGCCAGGAAATGACAGTTATTGCCATTTGCCTTTTCAGTTCTAGCACAGAGAGTCGTCCTCCGTGCGGAGCTCGTTTTTACACCACAATTACGAGCGATGAATGAAAATGCAATGGGAAAATGCTTTTTAAAATGGAATCCCCCCCGAGCCCAGAGCCCAGAGCCACGACCCAGTGGCCAAGCCCCACAGAGTATGCTATGGCTGCGGCATGTGGCACAAAGCGAGTGCGAGTGCGAGCGAGAGTCGCGCTCAAAAGCAGGCTACATTTTGTTTATTTCTGCCCTGTCAGTCACGTGTTGACGCAGTTTCTTTTCGCCGGCCCCGTCCTCCTTTCCGGTTCCGTTTTCCCCCCGCTTTCCCCTTTCCCCGTTTCCCCGTCTCCCCGTGTCGGCTATAATTGCACTTTGGTTCCGCTTCCAGTTCACTTCCAGCTCGCTACGTTTCGATTTGTTCCCGAAATTGAGTTATGCCGCACAACAGGTTCCGGGTTTGGGGATTCCCGGCTCTGGATTTCGGATACAGGACGCAGGACACAGGAGCTTCAGTCAGCTGGAAGGCAGCAGGACCCACAAAACTGAGGACCTAATTGGACACATTGATTGTGAAGGCAAACCGAAAGCCAAATAGCTGCAGAAGAAAAACACCACAGCAGCGAAAAATGAAAACAATAGGCACAACTGTACCCGAAAAAGAGCGGGTATTATATCAAGGGGGATCCCCAAATTGTTTTAAACAAATGCCGGAAGGTATTAAAAGTTAATTAGATGTCCTACAAGAAATTTAGGTAGGAAAGGAGGGCCCCTGGACTAAAAGGAGTCACTGTCTAACTTTTTATAATAAAATATAAATTCCTTTTCTAGCAAACATTTTTATTTATATAACTATTATTATTTATAAACCCAGCTATTATTATTTATAAGCCCAGCTAATATATTCAGATTACGCCAACGTGGACTGTACCGCATTAAATAAAAGCGGTCACAAAGGCAAATCAAGTTTAACTTCGCTCGGCTCACCTATGCATGGAAAATGGGAAATGGAAAATGGGAAATGTTACTGGGGATAAAAGTCAAAAGTGCAGAGGCCCCGCTCCTCGCGCCCCAAAACTGTTGTCATAATCCAAAGTCAAATAACCAATAAACCACACACTCAACACACACAGCCACACACACACACAGACACACACGCACTAGCACGTGTCCAATTTTCGCATGGATTTCAGTTTTTCCTTTCCCATTTCCATTTTTCCCGCTTGTGTCCATGTGGGCGCTGGGCAAATAAATGAAATGAAATGAAACATTTTAACAATAAATGCAAATTTAGCTAAGCCGCCTATTGGCAACTAAAACCGACACGGATGACAAAAAATAGACAAAAACAGGCACGCACACACGGCCGCAGCCTCAACCATACACTGAGAGAACCAAATGAGAATCTAAGCTGCCAAAATGTTCATAGATTTACTTATATATAATAGGATAAATTGAATAAATAGTGTGGAAAGCATTTGAAACCTGGTTTATGTTATATTCTTAGTGTGTTCTTTGTTGTTATTATATTGATTATTCTACTTGAACTCATAATATTATATATTATATTCATTATTATTATATATACTTATTATAACTTCTTGGCCAAAGCTAAATCGAGACTTTATCCCTTTGTACTTGAATTTATAAATAAATAAATATAAATATATATTATACATAATATTTATTATTATTACTATATATTATAACGTCTTGGAAAACGAGAAAATCTAAATAATGAAATAAGGATTGCCAAGGCTAAAATTAAAATATATTCCTTAATTTTCTTAGCATATTTTTCACGTTGTAGTTTTTAAGAAAAACTCACCTATTCTTTAGGAAAGTATGCTTAATCTTTTCTATTCTATATTGTTCAATATTCCCTTATTTATTTAAATAAATATATATATTCATCCAAAACTTTAACTAATCTCTTGATTTAAAATTACTGGTATATTATATATTATATTTATTATTATTATATATATTATAAATACTAGGAAAACGAGAAAATCTAAATAATGAAATAAGGATTGCCAAGGCTAAATTTAGCCATTATTCCTTAATTTTCTTAGCATATTTTTCACGTTTTAGTTTATAAGAAAAACTCACCTATTATTTACGAAAGTAGGCTTAGTATTTTCTATTCTATATTCTTCAATAGTCTCTTTTTTATTTAATTAAATATATATATATATA
>VNKC01000706.1:0-16264 GCA_008042775.1 Drosophila pectinifera
ATCTCCCGCTCTCTCTCACTCTTATTGCACGTATCCACTCTCTTGTTCTCCTCCCGCACCATACTACTCTCTTGCTCTCCTCCCTCACTTAATTGGTACAGTGGTAAGTCGTTAAAATTACCTCTAACATATACTGTGCTATAAAATCCAGCAAGAAGACTATTTCTGCAAAGGAGCCTAGTAACGGTTGCTGGCTTTGTGACAATATAGTGCACGCTAAGTGCATTGATTGTACGGGCCGGACGTTCGACACTATTTCTAAAAACATTGGCTTACGCTACTTCTGCGAAACTTGTCGCGACGTTGAAAGGGAAATGATGTCTTTTATGCGTCAAACAGCTGTTGATTAGTTTTCGTTAAACTAATGATATGCTCTCAGCGCTGGGTTATCAATTCAATGGCCTTAAGCTATTGAGTGAGTCCCCAAACCGACGTTGGCTGGCATCATTTGGGCAAATCCCTACAATTAGTTGCAAGTTCTCAACCGCATTGACCCGCAACCCTTGATCCCATTATATTCAACCCCAATGATATTGAGGTCGGGGGCAATAAAAGATTCGGTATCCGAATGTGCCGTGGGAGAGGCCGTACCGCCGGTTATATCCGTAGTGTCCGCTCAATTCAAAAAACTCCCCAGGGTTCCAGGCCCGGACAACTGGCCGAAATTGGTAATACTGTTAACTAGTCAGCATTGCCGAAAACCCTAATACCAATACCACCATCGAAACAGATTGTTTCGCGGCTTTCCCCTGCTCAAACATCTGATGATGTAATTGCCTATACTCAACTAAAGTGGAAAAAATTAAAATAACGGTCGAAAAATTCAAATTTTCTTATGCTAAGTATATTTCATCTTTCATAAAGATGCCCAAATTAACTTTTTAACACGATTTTGATGAGAGCTTGATTTTGTTAAAGAGTACGAAGCAAAGTAGAAGAAAAAGCGGCCTGTTGGAATAACTCTTCCAAGTCCAGACCATATCATTATCTTTCTCCGTTTTCCTCTTCAAAAAATTAAAAATTTCTCTCCATCTTTCTATCAGAATGCTTACGTAGTAAGCTCCCTAAATTGTATTCTGATAGTCTTCGTTTACATTCCAGGTGATTGTGTTCACAAAAACCTTGTAAAAAACCGGAACTCCAAAGTTTTCCAGCTATATACACAACTTACAGCCTTCCAGGCGAGGGGGTGGTGTCCTCATAGTGGTTGACTCCATACATTTCACTGTCTCAAGTCAACTATGTTCGAAATTCCTTAGATCGCTTGCTTTATCTCTGCTTTGTCTCTGATCTGGCAAGAGTCAGTTTGGTTAGGGTGGTGCCACTGACACTACCTGAGGATCCATATCATCCTACTTTCGATGTTTGAAGGTACATACATGTTTGGTTCGGTCTATACATGTGCACTGATTTGGTTGATGCCATGGCTATTTTTAACAATGCCATAAATTCCTTTTTTAAAGAATGTCTTGTCCGCTATACTATCAGTCAACCTAAAACAAGCCTCCCTGGTTTCGTAAAGAGTTGACTCGCCTCAAAAACATAGAAAGAATAGAGGTTAGCTATTCTATATTTAAACGAATACCTGTTGTGCTTAGGTATTGTGCCAAGGCCTTGTGCAATCCCCTTCTAAAATTGTTTACCTTATCCTTAGATACCTTTAAATTTCCCCTTATTTGGAAGAAATCATTCGTTATTCCTCTCCACAAAAAAAGTAGCAAATTGGATGCTAACAACTACAGAGGAATCTCCAAGTTGTCAGCCATTCCAAAACTTTTCGAAAACCTAATTACTCCCCATTTACAGCACCTTTGTAAATCTGTAATTTCTCCATGTGAACATGGATTTATTAAACATAGATCAACAACAACCAACCTTCTGGAGCTCACCTCTTTTATTATAAAGGGTTTCCAAAAAAATTCCCAGACAAATGTTATTTATACTGACTTCAGTAAAGCATTTGACTCAGTTAACCATTCCCTTCTTGTTAGAAAACTTGACCTAATGGGTTTTCCTGTTGATCTTCTTAGATGGATCTCGAGTTATCTGATTGGCAGGACGCAAAATGTCCTGTATAAAAGTAATTTGTCTAATGTTCTTCGGATTACCTCTGGTGTCAAGCAAGGTAGCCATCTTGGTCCCTTAGTGTTTACACTATTTATTAACAACCAACCCAATGTCCTGACTAACTCAAGGGTACTTATGTACGCTGACGACGTTAAACTTTCCATGCAGTACAAGGACGGCTCTCGCCAGTCAGATTTACAAACAGATCTCAATAGTTTTCAAACATGGTGCAGTACAAACTTATTAAACCTGAACGCCTCTAAGTGCAAGCTGATGACATTCTCACGTGTTACTCCAAAGCTTGCGACTTATACACTGAACTGCTGCTCTTTGGAAAGAATAACTCTAGTTGACGATTTGGGTGTCCGCCTAGATCCTGAACTTGGGTTAATTGATCATATTTCGTGCATGGTGAATAAAGCCAAGGGTGTGCGTGGAAGGAATTCGATGACCATAATGTTACAAAGAACTTATATACTTCGTTAGTCCGTCCTATACTGATCCTGCGTTTGTAGTCCCCAGCGGGATGTTCATAGCAAACGCATTGAATCAGTTCAAAAGAACTTTTTACTTTTAACTCTACGCGGCTGGGATGTTAACTTAAGGTTACCCTTCTAGTCCAGCAGGCTTTTCCTAATTATAATACTTTCCTTAACCAACCGTTGAACGATGCTAGGCATCGCCATCATATATAACGTAATCCGTGGAGATGTGGAGTTCAATGATTTATTATATAAATTCCCACGTACTTTGTAGAAGCACTAGATCCAATTTACTTTTGCATCACTGTAGAATTTCATATGAAATGCATACACAGTATTATGTGCAAATTATAACGATTTGTACAATATAACATAATCTGTAGATAGCCTCCCTAATCTAAAATCATTAATCCTAACCCACTTCGAGCAGGGCTCTATAAGTTTATTTGGTGTAGCATAGTTTCCTCGCATTCTTTTATCTATACTTTCTTCTATCGCGCCTATTCAATACCTAAACCACCTAATCGAAAGGCCGCTTGAGTGAACAGACCGTAGTGCATCAACCTCCAGACATAACATAGATATAATTTTTATTTAAGTATTTAGAAAGGTCAAATCTCACAGCATAAAGTTTTTGGAATAAACTTTAATGGTTCCAATAAAACATATTTTCAAACACCAAATAAAATTAGATTAGTAGTAATGTTGGCGAAACTAAAGATCCCCACAGAGGATATGAAGGGCCAAGAAGATCGAGCCTTACAGCCAGGGGAATCGCGGTCATACAGTACCGACCAAGAAGAAATAAAAACAGATCGCCATGAACTAACATGATAGAGGTAAATTGGACTAGATAGTGGGTACATGCCGGACATGTAGGCAGCAAAAAAACAATAGCACGATTGGCTATAAGATAGTACTGGACAGGAATGTAGCGAGATACAAGAACATACGTCAGAAAATGCGAGATGTTTTTGAAGTATAAACCGAACTAGCTGCAAGCTGCCGGAAATGCTCGATGGATTGGAAGCAGGGAACTCCAAAAGGTTCAACAAGAAAAAGAATAAACTGCAACACAGAGATCAGTATGCCAAGACCAGGATCAACGTTGCGCATGCGGAGAATGGAAAAAATGACATTAAATTAAAGGAAGAAATATATTAAAATAAATAAATGAGAATAAATACGAATGACGAGAGCTCAATAGGAACAGAAAGGGAATTCCAATCGTCCTCAGAAAACGCGGAGAAGCTCTAAAATTAGAGAATTAAGGGAACAAAAAAACAACAACCACTAAAAAGAAAAGGTAATTAATTTTCTCGCAAAAGACCATCACACCGATGTAGCAATGTTCCGAACTGAACCGGGAAAATTGAGGAGACGATATAGTATATCGTAGACACAAGCACAGTTATAGTACGGTATAGAGAGTACAGACAAAGATAAAACTATTCCGATAACGGGATAACGGGAAGGACACCGACACCGGGTGAGTGGAAGAAGCGCTCACTCCAAGAACGGCGGTCTTTTCCAAAAACGAGATGAACGCTCACCTACCTACCGACGTGCATTGGGCCCACCCATCGATTCCCTAACGAAATATCGACAGTAGTTATCGCCTAAACAGCCGCCGATAGACCCGGTGATGCGCCGCCAGGTCATGCCCCGAGTCCAAGGATCAGAAGGAGATACTGCGACTGCAGTCTATCGCGACGGAGCGACGTAATAGTTTGATTTTGCAACACAGTATTTTGAAAGGTAAGCTTGCAATCGTGATTTAAAAGGCTTATAACGCTTATAACGCTTATAACGCTCATAACGCTTCAACCCTATATTTTTATACCCGGTTCCCATAGGGTACTATAGCTCAGGCAGACTCTATGAAGTATTTATATTCATGATCAGCATCAACTGCCGAGTCGATTTAGCCATATCCGTCTGTCCGTGTGTCCATATTTCCGTATAAAATTTGGTGACAACAATTTTATCTGTTGCACGCAGATCAAGTTTGTTTGAATATTTAATCACACCTACTTATGCCCTCAAAAACCATGGGAAACGTATAACTATCGCAACACTTATCCTTTTTCGGTGTGGCTCAACATGTTGCTAGCAACATTTGTCTTCATTTTCACCATTTTCATGCCATGCCAATTTCAATTTGATATTGGTATTTGTAGTTGATGATGATGATGCCTCAAAAGTGTGACGGTTCGAGGCTAAAGCAGTTATCACTACCTGTCCTATGTCACTGAAATCCAAGTGACAGTCGCAACAGTGTTTGCAGGACCTGCAGCTATCTCGGAATCGGATATGATAGCTGAAACAGGTCCGCACACTGGACTAAGCAGCAGCAGGGAAGAAGTACACTTTCGTATACTGGATTGGAACGGAATGTGAACAGGATTTCTTTTTGGAGATTCGGAAAGCACCCCAGGTTTTTAAAATTTGATTCCATAAAGGCAAACTGCATTTGAAGGTCGAGGAGCCTGGAAGAAAGGTGTGGGAACTCCAAATTGGTTTGCCTCATGAAAACCTTGACTCAATGATCCTGCAGGCTGGGCACATTCAGTTAAGATAAATGTTGTTTGGCTATTATGGCCAAACTCGGCACAGCCAGGATACACAGTATTATTGCTTTATTGACAATAATCTACATTGTGTCGTAAAGTGGATTTGTTTTTGAAGACACATTTTGTAGTCGAGACGCAGCAGCAGCACAGATTCGCGGAGCGTGAGAGACAATGTTATATATAAAACTCATGGAGCAGAGTTAAGAAAATCTTTTTATAGATGTTCGTGTTCGGCAAGATCCAGAAAACTAACTAATTTGTGTTTTAATAATTGTAATAATCTCACATTTAGCTTTGTGCTGTGATTACATTTCAACCGTTTAAGCTCACTCTTGTTCGCCCTCTCTCCCTTTCTCCCTACACGTGGCTACCGTCTCGCTAATAAAAAATAAAGTATATATCTGCAATGGAATCTAGTTTGCGACAATATTTTGCACGCCAAGTGCTTTGTTTGTACACGCCGAACAGATGATACTATTACCAAAAATATAGGCCTGCGATACTGCTCGTCGCGACGTTATAGGGGAAATTATGTATTTTAAAAAGCTATTGATTAGTTTTCGTAAAAGTCTCGTAGATGGACTCACAGTTTAATGGAATAAACCAATAAAAGGGGCCCCTAAGCGCTAAGAAACCGAGGTTGACACACCGCATTCGAGCGGTTACATACAAATCGTTGCGAATTTTCAACCGCGGACTCCCTTGGCATCACCATTTACCCATTATATTTAACCCGAATGATTCCGAGATCGGGGGCGATGAAAAATTCGGGTGCTCACAATCAATAACCCCTGCTCCAAAACTCTCCAGCTTATTAGGCCCAGACTACCGGCTATTTAGTGGCACCGTCTGATTTTCCCGTGTTGAACGCGCAGTGTTAGGAAATCTATTGGACTCGGTGCAAAAACAGTTTTATTACAGATTTTTTTTCAATACTATTTTTCAATACTATTTTATAATACAATAGCCTATTACACTTCCTTCTACGCCCTCAAAAATCAGGCAATCGCCGATGTTGCTGCTCAGTTTTTTCAAACACCTTGAACATTATCATTCGAAACCAGACTTATGCATACAACCTAACAAAATCGAACCTCATCTTAGGTTTATCTCGCAACCCATTATATTCGCCAGGTCCCAATGGAATACCACGCCGAGGTCTTGAGCAATCTACTTCTAAAACTATTTAACTTATTCTTAGAAAACTCCCTTTCCCCCTTATTATTTTGCCCTCCAGAATAAGGTAAGTTAAATGGATGCTATAGAGGAATTTCTAAGTTGTGAACCATCCCAAAACTTTTTTAAAACCGTAACTACTCCCAATTGCAGCAGTTTTGTATAACACTAATTTCCATGCCAATATGGATTTAATAGACGAAGTTCATCGACAACTAACCTTCATTTATTATATGATAGTATTAATATTACATTTACATATGTTCTCCTCTGGTGTACCACAAAGGAGCCGTCTTAGTCCCTTATCGTTTACACTATTCATTAACGATCTACCAAAAGTCTGACGAACTCTAAACTAAACTAAATAGGTTTTACAAATCTTAGATCTTAATAACTTTAAATCGTGGTGTAGTACAAATTTATTCAACTGAAATGGCTCAAATTGCAAGCTAATGACATTCTCTCGCGTCACTCCCAAGCTTGCGACTTATACGCTGAACTGCTACTCTAGTTGACGATTTGGATATCCCACTAGATCCTAAACTTGAGTTCATTGATCATATTTCGTACATAGTTAATAAAGCCAGGGAAACTTTACACTTCGTTAGTCCGTCCTACCTTAGGAGTACAGATCGTGCAATTGGAGTACTCAGTAAACCTAAGGTTACCCTTTAACTCCAGTAGACTTCTCCTAATTAATCTACCTTTCTCAGAAAACCATAGAATAATGCTAGGCATCACCTATATATGTAACATAATACGCGTGAACCGTGTATAAACACTAGATCATATTTACTTTTAGTTTTGCACCACTTTAAAACTTCTTATAAAATGCGTGAACTCTTTTGAGTATTATATGCCAATTAAAACGTTTGTTACAAAATAACATCAATTGTAGACAGCCTTCCTAAACTAAAAACTTGTATACTTAACCATTTAGTACACATGCAAGCAAGCCATCGAGCAGCGCGCTAGCAGTCTATTTGGAATAGTATAGTTTCTTCGATGTATTATCTATATTTCCTCCTGGGAAGAAATTATTTTATATTAGAGCAAGTATGCCAAGTTTTCCGAGACGCTCTAGTTTTCCGCAGCCTCTAGATACGTTGCTGTTGGGCTATTTTTATATTATATGCAACGCTATGGAGTCCTTTCCAACCCTATAAAGTATAAAGTTTAGATCAGCATCAGTTACCCAATTGTCTGTCAGTTTCTACACAAACTAGGCTCTGTCTTTTGAGCTATCTGAATGAAATTTTATAGAAAGACTTCAGATCGAACAAAGATATCATGTTGCCACCATAGCAATGATCTGAAGAGATAACTTCGAGATCCGAATTTTATATACCCTTGCATGCTTGCAAGTTAACCCCACAGTTAGCAATACAGCTTTACCTTAAGATGTTGATATAAAAACACTGAGCTTTGCTGATTTTCGTAAATTCTCATATAAAAATACCGATCGTCCCTGCTTATTGATATAACTGTCATGGAAACAATCGACAAATTCATTTATAAAAAATTATAACTCTTTTGTTTTTCAATAGACTTGCATCTACTCTGCGATATGGTCATTTTTATGATTTTCGAATTACGGTTTTATTTTATGAGAATATTATTTATAATATGCTTTAGAAATGTATTTTAGAATTTTATCAAAATCGAATGATTATATCATAAAACTACCATACCACTACCATAGCGATCAGTGAATTTAAATGAAAACCGGTTCAAAAGATAGGTGTTTTTACAATTTTACATATGAAGTATATCTCTCTTGTAATGTTTTTTTATTTGACCGAATTGGATCGATTTCCAATGATCCAATTGTAAACTGCTGTGGTATTTAAGCTTCGGTTTCCCGAAGTTATCGTTCTTTCTACGTTGCAAACTTCTGGTTAAAATTATAATACTCTGCAAGGAAAAAAAACTAGCACAAGCTAGATCAATAAGCGATATTCTGGAATGAGGTTAAATGTCTGTCAGAATGAGAGGTGAGAGCTCCAGGCTTTGAGTGGTATAAGGGTCATCGCTGTCCTGAGACTACCGCTTTATAAACCCTAAAACTACCTTTTCTTTAAGTAAGCTGAAGATTCGGATTGAACATTCTAAGAAAGAGTTTTCGAATAAGGAGAGAATGACCTTTCTTAAGTCCGTAATGATCACATCCGACTGTAGATATTATGTCTGATCAAAATGAAAACTCGATAGAGATTTGATGTGGTGGAAAATAAATTATAAACAGTCAGAGGCATATTGCGAAATAACAATCTTAAAACCAGTTTCTTTAAATTTTTTTAAAGGCCTAAAGCTGTTGTTCTTAAGGTAAGTTAAATGTCGAGAGAACCGAGCAGGTTTTGAAGCACTTACAAAGTCTTTAATGCAGAATGGGTGGTTTTGTAAAATGCATTGGCAGCCGACTAAATATCGGAAATAGGGTAATGAAAAGACTAGTGTATATTCGAAAGATGTAGCGATTAGTTTTACGAAAAGACATATTGCGGCTTCGGGCATTAGATACTTCATTATTTGTAGACGATGGCAACTCCACTTTCAAGTATTATGTGCAATGAGAAAAATGTTCTGGCCTGGATAATGGATCAGAAGGAGTGATGATTTATCTGAAGCTGAGCAATGGTTAAGCCATCCATAAATTTATATTGTCAGCTAGGGAGTAGAAATTTTGAATAGACACAAGTCTTAAGATATTAAATGACAGAATTTATTGTAATGCTAACATAGGAAGTGAAAAGGATCATTACTATCAAAGAATAAAAGTGCTTCATATGTCAAAAAATATTGTTCGGTCTGACCCAAATATATGTGTATGTAATTTAGGAGGACAGCAGAGTCAATCTTACCGTATATAAAATTCTTTTTTTTTACAACGATCTGGTAACTTAATATAGGGTAAACAATATTATATATATTTCCGTTATGATTTCACAAATTTAATAAACTGTTTAGGTTTGTCGAAGATTTCTCTTTTTCATAGGTTTAAAAAGTTATTCGTGTGCTGTTAAAAATCAAAAGTTCGAACAAGAACGGATCCATTGGAGTCATGGAAGACCAATCGGCATGTTATAGAAAAAGTACCCCTTCGAAAGCAGTGGAAAAACCTGATCACCCTTAATTGTGGGATCCTTTCAGGTAATTTGAATTCCACAAGAATCTCAATCTTTCGTTTACACTTGTCTTCAGGAATAGTTAATGGTTTTGTACAATAAACTAGAGAGTTAGAAAACACAGATGCAATAACAAAGTCAAGAAGTTTATTAATATTCCTACATATTACTATTAATAAGTGGCAACCATAAAAGAAATACCCAATGTGGCACGGTGATCATTATCTCCGCGCGATAAACAGCTTTCTCTCATATACATGATAAATGTTGCATGTATATTTCCAAATCAGATCTGGGGGTATATATAAAAGCGTGATAAAAATTCCGTAGTCCAAGAGCTTAATACGAACACAAATAATTCAATTACGGATCGTTGCAAATATGTAAAATAGTTGAATTCGATTATCGTTTTTGATGGTTAATTTGCGGGAAACAAAGGTAGTCTTCATCCACAAAGCTGCACTTTCAAATGACTTCAGACCCATAAGTCTGATCTTTCTAATGTCAAGAGGAACTGATCCACACTCTGCATACGAGCATATTGGTGACATCCACACTAGGACCCTGATCAGGCACGTATACCGACGCACTCCGCAAGGAGTCGAAATCTCCCTGCTATATGAACTAGAAGAAAAAGGATGTAAGGTAGCGACATATGCTGAATACGATGTCATCATGTTTATGGGGAATCTTACATACTTACTCTGTGATGTCATGACCGCAAAAGACAACACTCACACAGTCCAGATAATTACAGAATTAAAAAAAAGAACTCGTCCTGTTTACAAACAGACATCGGGATATATGAAAGTTGCATGGCGGCCGAGATGACCGGACAGGCACTACCTTTCCTTTCCTCCCCGATAAGAAGAACATAGGATACTGTCGCATGCCGCGGTATTGTAATTCGTGCTACAAATGACAGACTACTAGTGCCATACAACGACTTCTGTAGAAGTTGTGGCGATAAGGCAAAGTTTGAAACGGTGGAACATCTATTCTGCACATACCCAGGAATCTTCAGACATAACAAGCACTTAGGTAGTCCGAATTAAGCCTCACGGAACTGCCAAAGATAAGCAATAACATAGTATACATTTCGGCATTCATCGCTCTGGTAGGTGATGTCCTCAACGTGATGGCTAGTGTACACGACCAGAGGATGATCGTTACAACTGCCAGCGAAGCGACAGCGTACAGATGTGTGCTCTAATCTTCCGCAATTAAAACACTGCCTAACTTGTGGAATGTAGTTTGTAACCCTCATCAAAACATCACAGACTCTCTGTTCCATCGAAGCCCATTTTTCTCTTACCTGTCAGTACAGATATTTTCTCTCAAGTCGTCTTCTTAATGAGACTAAAAGATTCAACAAAGGTTCTTGGAATTAATGCTATTATTTGCATTTTTATAATTCTTAATTTTCAAACTATTTTATTTTTTTAAATATATTTTATATTTTTCCATGAATTAAAGAATGTCGGAGAGGAACAACTCAAAGACTAGATTAACATCCAGATGCTCTTAGGAATACGTAGGAATACGATATTTTTAAGAGGATTGCCGAAAAACGAGGCTCTCCGCGAAGCTATTTTGGAGGTCTGTAAAACAATCTTAAAATTAGCATCTCTACCATTCCAGCAGGAAGAACATTATTGGAACGATATTACAAATGAATTACAAGACATCACAAAAACAGCTTAAGAGATTTGGTAAATCACTAAAACCGACTGCAAAATTACTTTTCAAGACTTGCATCGAGGACAGCTTGGCACACTTTGTAGCATACTTCCCTGAGCTTATTTTACAGTAGACTTCGGCTAGTTGATCTGGAAAACGAGTCAGAGCCAGTGGAGCACGTCTGTACAGAAATAGCCTCTCAAGAATATTTACCAACATTGGTCCCGAGTGGCTCGTCCTCTGCTTCTTTGGCATCTCCGTCTCGCAGACAGCCTCTTTCTCCTCTCATCGTTCCACCAGGGAACTGGGCACCTTCCATTCCCTCTTCTGATGACGATCTCCATCGACGCATCGCAGGCTGCCTGAACATTGCAGCTACCGTCTCCGTTTATGCCGATGTGTTCTATACGATCTTCTAGATGATAAGGGTGTGCACCCTGTACATTGCGTTAGTGTCTTGTCCGGCTGATGATCGGTACTTGATCGCAGTGAGTGAATAGATGAATAGGGGGGCAGACAGTAACAGATGTGTCGAGGTGCTTCTGCACCCCGATGAGAAGCCCGGCATTTAATCAGAATAGCATCTTGACGTGTTTTCGTGGGTATCGGAGAATGGGAGACATGCGCTGCTTGAACTGCTCTCCGCTTTATTATTGGGCATCATTTCTTTTTGTCAGCTCTTTATTTCCCGTTCTTGGCGATTAGCTCGATAAGCATATTTTCCAATTCCTAGGTAAAAGCTGGTGCGCTCATTTGGACCTGATGCTTATTTCGAGCTCCATCTTGCTTTCCATCAGGGATAGAGGGTTTCCAGCTTAGTTTGAAGTGGCGTGTTCCTTGCCATGAGCTCTCGCAACGGCTAGTGTCTGTTCTCCTTGTTTATCGCACCTGCTCCTGTGCACTAGTATTTCCCCCGCGGAGGTGTTGGATATTAGTCTGCTCCTTGGCCTTTTGCTCTTGGCCGCCCTGGCTACAGGTGACTATGTTGGGCCTGTACTTAAATATTGTATTTGTAATTCAAAATTGAATTAGAAATCAAGCTCGCTGTTGGGCTGATAGTGTTGCTGATAGTGTTGTTTAAAGTGCGAAATCGAGCGAAATCGAGCTGGTGAAATGTGACTTGTGGACTGTGATTGTATGGTTGAGTGAGAGGATTTCGTGGTGAAAGACTATCGATCGATGAATGCGGGAGATGATTTCCCTTATCCCACCAATCAATCCAGCAGATCCATACGTGCCAAGAGCCGATACTGATCTTGGTACTTACATGAGTCCCCATGAGTCTCACACTACACTAAATCATTGTGGATGGGCATATATCTTAAAAATAATTATGTTTTTTGATATATATTAATTTATTGTATTGGTTATAAAAAGTTAATATAATTCTTATGTGCACGCCCGCCAGGAAATGTATGAACGTCAATTCACGCGATTACAAAAAACGGATTAGGAAAAAACTTACATATATAGATATTACATCTATTATAGGGCGGCTGAAAAAACGCTGTAAAATCGGTGGTAAAGTTGGTAAAAAAAAACCCAAGAGAAGCCGCTGAATAGAATTCACTTGCGAGGGTGCTTTTATTTGCATTGAATTCAGTTCTTAGACGTTTTAAAGCTACTTTACAGAGAGTGCTATATAATAAATTTTCTTATAAAAATAAACGGTAGAGCGGAGAGCTGGATACTCGGGGTCCCAAGCCCTAACCATAGCTTGTTTTCAAAGATTCTCCATTAAGCGTATTCATTTCTTATTTAAATCTTTTTAAATACATCGATTGCAGAGGTTCTAAAGGTGTTTTGATAATGGTGCTAATCCACAAATTGTCGTCGGTCCGCCGACTTTATGGAAAGAAATCCAGTGTAGCCTGTACTCTGAAAAAGGGAACACGGAGAACCTATTTCGAGCCTCACAAAACGAGACCAGACACACCTAAAGACACCTATTAGCAATTACTAAATTTTTCAGGTCTTCCGAATTCGCTGGAACCCATCAGCATGGAATGTATCCTTTGTAACTTTCAAGAAATAGAAGATGTTGCTCGCTTTTTCAAAACGTGTTTAATCTGGGCGGAAATTAGTATTGCTTCCTTGCAATCAAGCCTTCTTAAACACTTGACCCTTTATAATTTGGAACTCGGTCTATATATATATATATATAATAATAATTGTTAAACCTGACTGTTTTATTCTGTTACGGCTGACGGTTATAAACCCTGTCAATCTTTAAATACAAATATACTACTAATACTACTACAGAGTAGCAGGCAGACACAATTTCTTTGAAACCTGTAATTTGAGCCATTTTTTTTCGGTCATCTATTTTGGAAAAGACACATTGTTTGGTAGATACCAAAACGGCAGCTTTATTGACATGATATGTTGTAAAAGGCATTATACTAGAGATAGACGTTCTTGCGTTTTAATTTGTGTCGCCCAAGACGCAATTGGCGATCTGATCTTGCGCAGGAAGCCACCAAATTATCTGACTGTGCACCACCGATTCCTAACTGTGCACATCGAAGATCTCCGCGTGCTGTCAGTAGGAGCCAGCGAAGCAAGGATTCCAATTGGAATCAAATACAGACGCCGTGATCCAGGTGTCAACCTGATCGTGTCTGTTCGTCGTGTGATTGCTGGCGCAGTAGACTGAAGGACAGGGCTGTGCGTGATTCACGTGCCTGTGGCAGGGACGCCCCCAAGTATCGTAGAATTTGTATTCTTAATTAGATTTACATACACATACACATACTTATATAATTTTCCGACCCCTACTTTAGTTTGTAATGGTGCAGCATAGGATGTAATATGATCACATTTATACATTAACAACTTACAGCAACAACAACAAACGTCATCAGGCCTGCTGACATCGTTGGACTCGGCATAAGTACGGCATAGCCGTGTAAATTTTGTGTTTGAATTCCCCTTTTACATTATTTTTTGTCTTATTCATTTCTTCTTCAAACATACACATATAAATACACATTAGTAGTTGTTAAGCAAAATATATATAAATTCAATTAGGTTTAAGGTTAGGTTAGGAACAAACAACAAAAACATGTATATCGTTATCTATTTCTTTTCTTAATTATAATGTTTAAAATGAAGTAATTTGGTGTTTATAGAGGGCGATTTGGAGATGTAGCATAGCAGGTGATAAGGGATGGAATCTTTAAAGATTCTACTGGTAGTGAGGGCATAGAGGAGGCCAACACCAACTGGTCCTCTACATTGATAGATGTTTCTTGTCGTCCGTTTCATAGCCGTTTGGTTCATGATCCGCATTTCTTCTCTTTATCTCTGTCTACAATTTAATTTTGTAACACCATTGTTCCCTCTCAACACAACACCCACGTCACCTACCCTGAACTGGCCGGTCAAATAGTAGGCAGAGCGTGTTGGGATGAGCAGTACTTGTGTGTGTTCGATACAGAGTACAACAAGATAGGAAGCTAACTGCGGGAAGCCGATTTATGTATACTCTTGCAGTTTGCAATTTGACACAGACATAGGAAATAATATATCGATACCGATAAAATAAATATAAATATTTCTTGTGCTGTATAAAAAAATGATATAATATATATATATAATCATACATACATACAGAGGTTTTATCGATTCACATAAACCTACCGATTCCACTTATGGCAGCTATGAGATAGTTATCCGGATTTGATAAAATTCACTAATGAACTTTAATAGCGTAAAAATAACTTTATCTGAGTTATGTTTTCTTATTACTTTCATATTAATTTTCAGATTTTTTCAGGATCAGATCAGGAGTTTTTGCCAATTTTCCAAGGATGTCATATACAAGTTTTTTGTTCCTTCTACAGCCTATAATACAATCAGGAATCAAGGACTACACCACGAAAAACATTTACTAGCCATAATAATTCCTTACGACTCTGGGAGTCGAACTCCAGATCGTGGCATGGAAAAATCACACAAACGCACTGTGATTTCATGACTGCACAGATCAATCTGCCCAACTGGGCAGACTAATACTAAATTTAAAACAGAACTTTTCCTATTCACAAACAAAAAAAACATTCCCACACTAGCCTTCCCAACCTTAAATAACAGATGTATTTCCCTTAGCTACACCTCAACATACATAGGATTATTTCTAGACAAGAGGCTAAACTGGACTAATAAACAATCAAGAATGAACGCAGAAATCAGACATGTCTCTATACTCCTAATGTCAAATGCTATTTAAACTCTTTCTTTCTGGAAATAAGCGTCAGGGAATCTCTTGTTGTTGCTGGACGTTTTTTTTACCGCTCTCCTTGTTATCTAAATGGTTTCACTAAAATAAACATTTCTTTTTTACAATCTAACTTTGCTGGTATTGTTTTTTTTTTTTGGAATTAGCCCTGCGTATTTTATCTTCGCCCCTGCTCAAAGCTATTATCGGAAACAATTATAAGTAGATTTTTTTATCTCTGCTCCATGAGTTTTTCAAATTAAATTGCTTCTAACGCTCCGCTGATCTGCTATTGCTGCTGCTGCTATTGTTCTGTTGTCGTCTCGACTACAAATATTCCCTTAAATCCACGATAATTCTCTGCTACGTTATAAAATGTGTGTTCAAAAATAAAGTCACTTCGCGACATTCTGTAATTTAATGCTGGTTAACCGATAATACTGCGCATTCAGGCTGTGCCGAGTTTGGTCATATTGTGACTCAAAATACTGACTGAATTCGTCACATTGGTCCTAACTGAATATGCCCAGCCTGCATAATCATCGAGTCAAGGTTTTCATAAGGCACGACAATTTTGAGTTCCAGTCCTGTCTTGGTAAGAATATCATTTGGATCTTTGTTGACATAGGGTCATTACTTTCTGCAGGATCGGTAAAGTCCGATGAGTCCTTCTTTAAATTTTAATTTCATTTGCTTGCTTAGTTTTTCTACTTCTTATTTAAATAATACATTTCATTTCCGTTCTGAGGAAGCTGGGTAATGCAAAAAATGTAACAAAGTCAATAATGTTATTTTTTCTACATTTCTTGCAGATGCTCTTTCTGTTCTGCACTCTTGTCGATATTTTATTATCAATCGTGTTTGTAACATACACTCGAACTAGGACAATCGCCGTTCAATACGTAAAGTTGGTTGTGGTCCAGGGATCTAAGTGTCCGTTGC
>VNKC01000714.1:0-10029 GCA_008042775.1 Drosophila pectinifera
TTTTGGGTTCACCTTAATTTTTCGGACCACCTGCTTGCGTTCTCGGTCACTTAAAGCCCTTGGGCGTCCTGATCTGGGTGCATTTTTCAAACTTGCTGCTCCTTTATAGCGCTGCACGATGCTTCTGATTGAAAATCTGCTTAGCTCCATAATTTTAGCTATTTCTCTATAAGATTTGCCTTCACTGTGCAGGTGAAGGACAATTTTGCGTTGAGCTACATTAGATTCTTTGCGCATATGGTCCATTTTGTAAGAATTCCGGATAATTACTTAAATACTTGGAAAAAATCTAACTTTGTTGCAAAATTTTCGGCGTCATGTGGTTAAGGAGAAGTTCCGTTATGAATTTCATTAAATAGTATGACCAGACTGAGCTTAAGTTTAAATAAATTAGAATTAGTAGTGAAACTGTGCCAAGACTTTTGTGTCACGAAATAGGTTCATTTTCATCTAAAGTTTAAATAGTTTTAAGAGCGTTATAAAAAATACCAAAAAAAAAGTGCCTTTGAATAAAGAAATGTTTAATTTAAGTAAATCAAAAAAAATTTCATCATAAAATTGTTTCATACGCCTGGGAACAACCTTTAAAGTTGACATTTGCCACTGTGCCAACACTTTAGTGCGGCACTGTATCTATCTAATCTAATTCAAAATCTACATTTTGGAGTAGATCGAAATATGTATGTACATATGTATGTATGTATGTTAAATAAGTAAGAAAGATACCCGGTATCCAAAGTTTTTTTTATTAAATGAAGAGCTGAGATTCATAAAGAACACAAAATGATTCATGTATTTCATGATTTTTTGTTTACCGAGTGATTGTCCTTCATTTATGAAATTTGGAATATGGATTACACAACAAGTATATTTTTATTTTTGCGGCGAAAACTCCAAAAATAGTTTTTTTATGAAAATAAAGTATACAATTGTTCTAAGAGTTTCGAACTAATACCATTTCACCTTCTGTACATTCCTCTTTGTCATATTTTTCCAGCTTATCAAATGGCTTCAAATCTTAAAAAACATGTATTCTATATGTATGTATGTACATATGTACATGTAGAACACAGTACGCACATTGTTTTATTTGTTATCATCAACATTTACATATGTACATATATACATACATACATATTTACATAAGTACTTCCTTTTGTTATTTTCTAACTTTCCTGTTCAGTAAAAAACTTAATAATAAATCGCCGAAAAAAAGAATTTGGTCGCCGTTCTCTCATAAGGGTTTCGAAAAGAACTGAGGAAGATTTTCATTTTCCCCATGCTTGGTAGACGGCAAAGTGATATCCTGGACCGTTTGCATCCAGGACGGTAATGGATGCGATACATTCAACTGAAGCTCTAATACTGGATTGGTTTCCATAGAAACAGACAGAAGGACAAGTCTAGTTTAAATCGCCCTTAATGGTTGCCCAAGAATACATATATGTACATACATACATATACATTCATATGTATGTATACATATGAACATATGTATGTGCTTTATGTAGGGTTATAAGCTCCTGACTAAAATTATAATACAGTTAGGTATAAAAATTGAGTTAAATGTACTAGACGGTTTTAAAGTTACTACATCTCAATTAAGTAAGAAGTTATTCACCCTAAATACAGCCTTTACAGCATCAAAAATGTGAAATACGTACATATTTATGTATGTATTAACCGGGTAGTGAGCTACTTAAATAAGTAATAAGGGTCTACAAAATATTGTACAAATCCATCATCCTGCATCCATCGTCAAAGTCATTCTGTCCGATTGAACAGTCTTTACATATAAATGCGTGAATACGGATGTATGTATACACATACATACATGTGTATTTACATATGTCCATTCAAATGTCGTGTTACTCACAATGAACAATATTATTAATTAACTAGGAAATCTAAAGTCAGCAGCAGCAATTAATTTAATTAACAATAGACTTGTAAAAGCACAATCGCATTTGGAGGCCAAGTTCTGGTTTTTAATATAAAGATAAACTTTAAATAATAAAATGAAGTCTCAAACAAATGCAGCGTATCCACTGCTTGGTTAATAATATGGTGTTCACATTACTGTCGATATTTCATCGCAGTATGCGTCCGATTGTTTCGAACGTAGCATTACGCCCATACAAAATCATTGCAATTTGGAATAAGGAGAAAATGTTTGGCGTCTATAACGATCACATGGATTCAAAGTTGCATTCATGGTTTTTTTACAATTCTTCTGTAGTATTTAGAGGGGTATACAATTATATTGATATATTAGTGTTAAATGACCCCATAGCAAATGACTTTATATTATTTTTGCGATTTAATTTAATACAATACTATTTTCCAAATTCTTTCTTGTGGTATAATGTTAGATAGTTCAACAGCTGTTTGTGATGATGCAGATGCAGAGCGGATTCTTCGATATACCGTCATATGGAAACAGGGATTTAGAAGACGGTAAAAACATTCACTTTGTTATCATCAACTGACTCGCGTCAAAGGCCGCTATAAACCCCGTTTCCAAAATGCAGCTCCCCGTAAGCCGATGGTTGTTGCGTGGGGAAAAGGAGTGAGGAAATATGTTTGATCCAATATTATTACAAAGATGCGTCCTTGGATTTATTCAGAATTTTTCTAGAGCTTTCACATCGCGTGCTAATCTTTATGGACCGTTTAGTACTTATTTTTCTTTAGATATGATTAAATAAAAAAATAAAAATTTATTTGGACATCCAGTATGGAGCCAACATTTAAAATGTCTTCCTATCACATCGGAAGGATTCCTTAAAGAACTCTACCGAATTTTGCGGTACATAATGTGACCTAAATTGTTTCATTCCGTTTCTATTGATATATATATATGTACAGTTAGGTACAATAAGAATAATAGTTTGTTTTTTATTCTACGAACAGAGCTAGTAAAATTTGCTTAATCGTTTTGATTATTATACTATTTTTGCAGAGATCGACAATAAACTTAAAAGAGCCTCTCTTTCGCAGATGTGGAGTTTTTTGGTTTCGGTTTTGATTGCGCTTAACTGTATTTGGCGAAGCCTAATGCAAAATAATCTGATTTGAGTGAAACAAACAGTGGAAGAAAGGATAGGGGTTCGCTCGTTTGCCTAAGTTAAGTAACCGCTAATAAAACATTAGCATGAACTAACTTTTTTACAATATTCTGGCATGGGACTTATGTATTTTTATATATATTTGACTTACCTATAACTGCTTTTGGAGTTCTCATGTATGAGGACGTTGTTCATATTTTCAGTGGCTCAAAGCTTATTTCGTGCAGGAGAAAAATAAAATTTAAAATAGACACTGTAACTAAACTAGCAAAGATATCAATAATAATATCAATTTTAACGCAGTATTTTCAGGAAACACTAAATTTATTAAAATAAGAAAAAACGATTTTCTTAATCTATAAAACAAAATCATAATATATCATTCACAGGCCGGGATGCGCCAAATAAGATTTTTAACGATCATGATGAGCTCCGTATTTTCCGGAAACCGCAAGCTCTCGGCTCCAAAAATAACTGCAGAGCTTGATACCGAAATGGGCAAAAAATGTTGTCCAGATACTGTTCGCAACATATTGCAAAACCATAACTTTAATGGTCGAGTTTTAAGAAAGAAGCCTTTAATAAGTAAGCAAATTAAGAATCGCTTTTATTTTAATAAAAGAACCAGTATATTTGCATTCAATACTTTAAATTAGCAGAACGCACAACTTAGTAATACTATAAATACATATAAGACCCTAAACTTTGGAACAAACTACCGCACTCATAAAAATTATAAATAGCGCCTCAAATTGTAAAACGTAATTTACACCATAAGGAAACATAGGAAATATATATATGCAAAATGAATAATAATTAATAGTAAAAAAATATGTTTAATGTTAAGACTCCTAATGCTACCTATTCAAGACTAAATGTTTCGTATTTATGTTACCATTTGTTCACTGGTCACTGGTGCCAAAACTTAAATGCTTGGTTTAGCTTGTAGCACCAGGAAGAACATTGAAATACAAATTAATTTAAAATAAAATTAGGGTTAAGAAGGCTCTCTCCCCCGACACCTGTGTTGCCGGCTAAAGCCAGTTGCAGTTATCCATACAATTGCAAATCATCTGCGAATTGAGCAAAAACCTTTAGTGATGAATTAGTAATCAGAAATCAAGTTTGTTCTGGTAAACGCTTATGATACATTACGTCTCCGAAAAAAAATTGCCCTAGAATATTGTATATATAAATATATATATAATTGCTTTATATTTTTTTTGTATTTTGTTCTGGACGTTGATGCACTAGTGTACTGACCACTCAAATCGCCCTTCGATACCAAGCACGGGCTTGTTAGGATTAGGTGTTAAATAGGCGCGATGGAAGGAAGTATAGATAAAATAATGCGAGGAAACTATGTTACACCAAATAGACTAGACGCGCTTTTCGATTTCTTCCTAGCTTGTGTACTAAGTGCGTTAGGATTAATGTTTTTAGTTTAGGAAAGCTATCTACAGTTGTTGTTATATTGTAAAAATCCCTATATTTGGCATAATACTCGAAAGGGATCATGAATTTCATAAAAAGTTTTATAGTGGTGCAAAACTTGAGGTAAATGGGATCTAGTGTTACTACAAGGTACTAGGCGATGCCTAGCATGCTTCTACGGTTGGCTAAGGAAGGTAGGTTAATTAGGAGAATTCTACTGGAATAGGAGGGTAACCTTAGGTTTACATCCCAGTTTACGCCGAGTAGAGCGAAAAGTAAAAAGTTCTTTTAAACTGACTCAATGCGTTTACAATGGACATTCCACTGGGGACTCCAAACGCAGGATTTGTACTCTAAGATAGGACGAACTAACGATGTGTATAAATTCTTCGTAACGTAAGGGTAATCGAATTCCTTCAACCACCGTTTAATAAATCCAAGCACACCCCTGGCTTTATTCACCATTCACGAAATATGATCAATGTTAAGGATCTAGGCTTCTTTCCAAAGTTCAGCGTGTAAGTCGAAAGTTTTGGACAAGTTTCCCTGCGAAAGCAATGGGCCTTCTTAGCTGGATGATCAGACTTATTCTCCATAGGAATCTCAATATCGATAGTCACATCGAAAGTATATGATATGGATCCTCAGGCTGCGTCAGTGTCTCCACTCTAACCAAACTGAAAGTTGCCAGATCAGAGATAAAGCTGAGATCAAGCCAGTAATTTCGAACATGATTGAATTGAGTCAGTGAAATGTTGAACATGCCATCGATAAAATAGAGTTGTGCTGTAGCTAAAAGCGTATTTGAGGATTCATTTAAGGACCAAATAGCTTCGGGGATTTTAAAATCACCTAGAACTACTAATTGATCACTATACGAAAGCATATTGGACACCACACGGAAAGGTGGTTCCAATAAATAGGAATTTCCGAGTTGATAACTTCTCACAAAGGAAATAACGATCGTTGCGTTTCTCGAAAGTTAATAATTCAGACGTGATGTTAGTGTCAACCGCTATAAGGACTCCATCCCCTCGCCTGAAAGGCCGATCCAGCCTGTATGTTGTGTAGCTGGAAAATCTTCGGAGCTAAGGCTCTTGGGCTTTAACTAAGTTTCTGTGAACAAAATTACCTGGGATGTAAACGAAAGACTATCAAAATACAATTTAAGGAGTTTTGAGGATTATGTAGAAGCTTCTTGCATTCTGATAGTAGAAAAGAAGAGAGTTTGTTAGATGTTTTAAACTGAGGAAGGCGTAGAGGTCACAATAGTATGGTCTGGCCTAGGTAGAGTTATTCCTCTATTCTCTTTAACAACAACAAACTTTGGTAAGAAGATTGCAGAGCCTATCGTGTAAAAAAGTTCGTTAGGGGCATTTATTTTGAAAGAAAAAATATCTCTAGCATGAGAAAATTTTAATTTTTCCACCTTTATTTTAATTATACATACAATTGTCTTAAGCTTATTCGGCTTATACTGCTTATGTATAAATGCTGCCGCAGGGCTGAGGTAGCCAATTAACAACTTTTTATATACAAGATAATTTTTTATGTACTAGTAAGATCGACAAAGCTAATCTCTTCCTTATGAAATTCCTGGGGCTATGTGGTCCACAAATGAATCGTCAAATACTCTTCTAATTACAGCACAGTATGATTTTATTGATGGATCATGATCATGATCATGAATTCCTTTATTCAAGCTGAAGTCTTGGCAGAGTCAACGATTGCTGAATCAGAGTCGTTGTTAGAACTTCGGGTATCTGCAGTTCCCTTGGACACTCATCGGGTTGTGTTTTTCAGGTAACGCTGTCGAGGTATATTTATTTATTTATTTTTAATAAAAATCTCATTTTCGGTCAAAATAAACTATTAAAAAGAAACTCGACAGCGTAACGTGGGGAATTGTTTAAAAAAGTGCAGTGCAAAATGTCATAATGCTTAGTTAGATTAGATTAAGAGTTATCGGGTAAACGGGCTTTAAAAAATCGAGCAGAGCATTGGGTTTGCGCTTAAGGTTTGAATATATCTAAGTGGTTTACGCTTCTCGATATCGCAATAAAGCATTGAATTTGCAATAAAACATTGAATTTGTACTGCAGCGATTCTGTCTGTGGAAATTCCCAAACTAGGCCGCTAACTCTAAATAAATAATAAAATTAAACTGTAAAATTAAGAGGAATGTTTCTAGGTATATGATAAGCAATATGTTGGTGCTGCTAACATGTGGAAGTTGCAGAAGCTCAGCATACAAAGAAATTGATTTTTTAAGAACTGTGTATCATCCGACTTCACGTACGTATACGTTTTTCATGGTTTTCGAAGGAGTACGTGGGCGTTGCCAATTTTTAAGACAATCTTAATCTTCGTGAAGCAGATTAAAATGTTGTCACAAAATTTGGTAGCTTATAGTCTTATAGTTGCTGAAATCTGAAATCGAACATACGGATATAGCTAAATCGTCTCGGCTGGTGACGCTGATCAAGAATATATATACTTTATGGGGTCGGAGTAGCATCTTTTTACCTGTTACATACATTCTCGATTGGCACTAAGTTATAATATCCTTGGGTGCCTCCCTTAACTCTCATAACTTCGTAAATTATGATCCGATCGATGTAGAATTTTGATACAATATTCTTAAAATCTGTTGCGTTCATAAAAAAAAAGTACGAAATCCACTTCTCGAACTGTATTGGGCGGGAAGGTATATCCGTCATGATATTAATGCAGAAGTAAATAGTGTGTGAAAATGATTCTTATTTTATCAATTAAAAGTTTTAAGTTTAAGTTTTAAAGGCCAATAAAGACAGAAATTGTTTATATATCGTTCTAATTGGCCTGCTACTATTTAAACAGATTCAGTTCCAGTGTTCTCAATGACTTTTATAAGTTTTTAATGTCAGTAATCTTAAGTGGCCCTTCGATACCAAGTACGTACTTGTTAGGGTTATGTGTTAAGTAGGCGCGATAGAAGGAAGTATAGATAAAAGAATGCGAGGAAACTATGCTACAAAAAATAGAGTAATATAGCTCTTCTTGAATAAAGTTTTCAGTTTAGGAAGGCTATCTACAGATTATGTTATATTGTACAAATCGTTTTAATTTGCACATAATACTCTGAACTGGAAAACTAAATGGTAAAAGGACCTAGTGATTTTACAAGGTACGTGGAAATTTAGTTTTAAATGAAACCCCGGTGGTTTGAAAGAGAAGTCGATATGTCGGATCATATACATACAATAATTTTTCGGTATTGAACGATGGAAAAAGGAGTGATTATAGATAAAGTGATTATTAATAGAAAGTTAGTATGGTCTAACTAGCATGGTCTCCAGTAGTTTCTGCGGTATTGTATTCTATATCCTATGTGGTAATTTCTTCGAAATAAGTTCGGTCGCACGGTACCAATTCTTGTGCTTAACAGCGAGTTATCTGTTATCAGTAATCCAGTGTTGTGAAAATGTAACAATATTTATGGGTTTACACAAACTTTGAAATCATGTACGCTAAATGCGTACATAAATGTTATATTTAACAAGAAATGAAGTTACCTTCGGGAAGTTTTAGTTTGCAATTTGCAATTCCGAAATACCGAAATACCGAAAACGGCTTAAATGGGGCTCTCAAATGGAACTAATCTCATTCCATACGTGCACTGATGTGAACTTCACAAATGTGGATTGCACAGATGCACCTCCTGCAATTAAGGGAGAGTTTCTGCAAATGCTCAAAAATAGAAAGCGAGCATTTGCAGACCCCAACGAAGCCCTACTATGGATATAATCGTGCGTAAATGGGTTCCTCGTTTACGGTTCTAATTGTGGCTACTACCGACGTATTACTACCGACGTATTGTAATGGAATAATCCAAAAGTGGGTCTCCCCTTATAATAACCCAATATGGGTAGTATATAAGAAAGGCACCTACGAAGCAGGCAATAAAAACATGCGATAAGTTATAGACTTTCGCAAATTAAATGAGAGGACAATTCCGGATAAATACCCTATACCAAATATCTGTATGATATTGAGCAATTTGGGTAAGGCCAAGTATTTTTCCACACTGGACCTAAAATCCGGATACCATCAGATTATGCTTGCAGAGCGTGATCGGGAGAAAACTTCCTTCTTCGTAAACGGAGAGAAGTATGAATTTAAAAGTCATTCATAGTCACCAATAATGGAGCAACGACAGACCCAGAAAAAGTAAAGGCAATAAAGGAATTTCCGGAACCAAAAAATGTATTCGATGTAAGGTCATTTCTTGGCCTTGCCAGTTATTACAGGTGCTTTATAAGGGACTTTGCGGTAATAGCAAGACCCATTTCCGACATCTTAAAGGGTGAAAACGGAAGTATAAGTAGACACCGATCCCGAAAAGTTCAAGTTCAATTTAGTGAGCCACAAAAAAAAGCTTTCGAAAAGCTGTGCAACATTCTGGCATCTGAAGATGTCATGCTCAAATACCCTCACTATAAGAAGGCATTCGATCTATCGATTCGATCGACGGATGCCCTAGCTAATGGCATTGGTGCCGTGCTCTCTCAAGAGGGGCGCCCAATCACAATGATTTCGAGAACATTGAAAGACAGGGAAATTAACTATGCCACTAACGAAAGGGAGTTACTGGCCATTGTTCGGGCTCTGGCCAAGCTGCGACACTATCTGTACGCAGTTAAAGATATAAATATCTTTACGGACCATCAGCCTTTAACCTTCGCAGTTTCGGAATCCAACCCAAATGCCAAGATTAAAAGATGGAAAGCGCGCATCGACGAGACAGGAGCGCGAATTTTTTATAAGCCTGGCAAAGAAAATCTGGTGGCCGACGCCTTATCCAGACAGCAACTTAATGCCATGGACGAACAAGATCCCGAATCGTGCTCATCCACAATTCTCAGCGAAATTTCGCTGACTCACACTATTCAGACAACAGATAAGCCACTGCATTGCTTCCAAAACCAAATAGTTATGGTAAAGGCACAATTTCCGTTAAAACGCAGCTTCGTTCTCTTTGGAAACAAGAGTAGTCATGTGTTAACTTTTTCCTGTAAAGAGTCATTACTTAATGAACTTACAGACACTATTATTCCCAAGGGCGTGAGCGCCCTCCATTGCGATCTTCACACGCTCGCAATGGTTCAGGACGACCTGGTTCGGCAATTTCCGGCTACCAAATTTTGGCACTGCAAAAACCGTGTAACGGACATATTTGATTTTGCCGAGAGACGGGAAATCCTCACCGTCGAACACGAAAGGGCTCATAGATCGGCCCAAGAAAACGTAAAACAGGTACTCTCCGAGTACTATTTCCCGAAAATGGTAAAACTTGCCAAAGAAATCTGTCAAAACTGCAAAGCATGTGTGAGGGCCAAATATGACAGGCATCCGAAGAAACAAGAGATTGGTGAATCACCCATTCCCTCTCATGTTGGAGAGATGTTGCATATTGACATCTTCTCCACGGATAAAAAATTTTTTCTCACTTGCATTGACAAATTTTCAAAGTTTGCAGTTGTGCAAC
>VNKC01000718.1:0-19255 GCA_008042775.1 Drosophila pectinifera
GAGAGCATAATTTGGCCAAAAATGGAATGACAGCCAAATGCCATATATATTCCGATCCGCTGTCTTTAAGGCTGTTTTGGCCAAGTTATGGATATTCTTAAGTTTGATTTGTACAAAAATTAGGATATAAAAACTAAAATTTAAGGACCCAAATATCCGCATACTTGAGGTTTCTGGAGAGCATAATTTGGCCAAAAATGGAATGACAGCCAAATGCCGTTTATATTCCGAATCGCCGTTAAAATCTTAATTATTTAAATATTAAATGTTTAAGAAAAATTAGATAAAATTTTTTTCCGATTTTTCAAAATTTTATAAGGGGTTACATCATTAAAATTAGCAAAAATTGGCTAAAAATTTATTTCTTTTAATTTTCAAACTAAATATGCAGATTAATTAACCAAATGAAATCTAACAGAGAAAGACTTTCCGATTTGAAATTAAGGCTGTTTTGGCCAAGTTATGGTTATTTTAAGTGTCCCTCGACCAAAACTGCCGCCTTCAAGAAGGGACACTCGAAATTCTGTGATAAGTACCGCCTGTACTAGGAGGAACTTGGCCTGAGTGGCCTAAAGCTGGTGGATGCCATCGCCAAGATGAAGGAGCGCCCATATGCAAAGTACAAGGAGGAGCCTGTCGAGGGGATGGAATCAAACACAAGCAGATCAAGCGCAAGATAAAGCTGCGGAAGTACATCAAGAAAATCAAGATAGAGGAACTGCAGGATGATCCGCCCAAAGAGAAATTCAAGAGGATTGAATAAGATTACCACGCGCATTAAAGTTTATTTTATTGTTAGCCGATCATTGTGCGCTTGCGTCCCCGGGCTCGCACCTCCTCAAATTTGGAGAGCACAGCCTCCTCGTCTTTGCCACACTCCTTGCGATACGCGGCCAGGATGTGCTCGAACAGAAAGGGTTGCTCGCTATGGGTGCTGAGCAGAGCGCGCTCTAGAACGTACAGATCCACTCCCTTGTCCTCGGTGGCCTGGTTGTAGTGGCTCAGTCCGAAATCAATAAGGATAACGTCGTATTCGCCAGCCTTCGGGTTGATGAGCAGATTCGATGTCGTCAAGTCGCCGTGTATGATGTGGTTCGAATGCATCTTACCGACAATGGTACCAATTCGAGAGCAGAGCTTCTGCAGAGCCAGTTTCGCCTCATCCACCGTGCTTTCGGCAACTGTCTGCTGAATAAACTGCTTAGCCGTTTGCGCCTTGTCAAAGTATTCCATGTACAGCTTGTGAGTGTTGAGGTCCGAGTGGAGAATCTTTGGGGCCATGATACCGGCCGCCAAACAACGGCCCGCGGCCTTTGCCTCCGCTTTCATCCGCTGCCGCGTAATCTGGGTGTCCAGCTCAGGATGGCGATACTTCTTCACAAACCGCTCCTTTATAAGGCAGGTCTCACCTTTAAAATCGGCCAGGTACAAACGCCCCTCGGCGCCTTGCTTCAGGATTTCCGGAGTCATTTTTTGATTTTACTTAACAAAAAGCCGGCGTTCTCGTGTGAAGAAGAGTGGCAGCCCCGCAAAGGTGCGTAGTTTGGGGGGATAAGGGACACACAAACCTCATTGGGTTTTAATTTAATTTTAATTGGCGAATAACTTTTGAGATCTAAAAATATATACTTTATATTTTCCTAGCATCGGTATTAATTTTGTTAATAGCCAAAGCTAGAATCAATCTAATTACTTTTAAAGTACAACTTTAATTAGGCCCCACAAAACGTTTCCAACTACGCGCATGGTCTAGCCTAAGGTATTCGCAGCGCAACGTACACAAAACAGCTGACATCTGTTTGCTGTTGTGATGTTTTGCTCCGTTTGCGCCAAGCTGTGTGAATCATCGAGAGGAAAAACCAACACAGAATAACGCACCGAGAGTCAGGAAATTAATGCTCTAAATAGCACAAAATTCCAAAATGTTCAACAATTTGTTCGGCAAGAAGCCCACCGTAAAGGAGCAGCAGCGTGAGAACGATCGCTCGTTGCGGAAGGCCACCCGCGACATTGAACGCGAGCGAAGGAAGCTGGAGGATGAGGAGAAAAAGCTGGAGGCCGAGATACGACGCAATGCCGCCGCCGGGAATAACGACGCCTGCCGCATCCTGGCGAAGCAGCTTGTGGAAATCCGGAAGCAGAAGTCACGCACCTACGCAGCCTCTGGGAAGATCCAGTCCATCGGCTACCAAAACAAGAACATGGGCGCCAACATCGCCTTGAGTGAGGCCATGGGTAGCACGGCCAAGACGATGGCAGACATGAATAAGGTGATGCGGCCGGAGGCTATCGGCGAAACGGTGCGTCAGTTCCAGGCGGCGAACATGAAGATGGAGATGACCGATGAAATGATCAACGATACACTGGATGACATGCTTAACGAGTCCGGCGATGAGGAAGAGTCCAACGCTGTGGTTAACAAGGTGCTGGACGAGATCGGCATCGAGATTTCCGGCAAGATGTCCAGCATTCCGGCCACTGGCACCGCAGACTTCGAGACAAGTGGCAAGCGCACCGAAAAGGACATCGCCGACCAGCTGGCCAAGCTACGCTCCTCCTAGTCGTTACTTCTACAAAATTTGTCCTTGTATTTTTTTAATCACTGAGAGCACCGCTGTTATCCATAGCCCGTAAGGAAATATATTTATGTACATCGCTTAGAGACGCGCAGTCATTCCGCCGCCGGCCACGATGGCCTCACCCGTGATGTAGCCCGCATCCTCAGAGACCAGGAACGAGACCACGCCAGCCATCTCCTCGCTTGTGCCGAGGCGGCCCATGGGAATCTTGCTCAGAGCTGCCTCGTTCGCCGACTCGTTCTCGTAAAGCGCCTTGGAGAACTTGGTCCTGATCACGCCGGGTGCCAAGCAATTGACGCGGATGCCCTCTGGCGCCAGGTCCTTGGCAGCCGCCTTGGTCAGACCGATCAGAGCTGTTTTGCTCACGGAGTACGCGCCCAGTAGCTGCAACGATAAGCAGATTGTGATAAGCTCCGGACATTTGACCCACTGATAAGTTTTTACAGAAGAGACTAACCTCAAAGGCATCGTAACCTGCGATGGAGGAGACGAAAACGATGCTAGAGCCCTTCTCCTGGCGCAGCAGGGGCAGTGCCTCCTTGGCCAGCAGGTAGGAGCTCTTCACGTTCACATCGAATATCTTGTCCCAGACCTTCTCGTCGCACTCCAGCACTCCGCCCACAGCGGGATTAGTGGCGGCGTTGCTCACGAGGATGTTGAGCTTGCCGAACTTGCTGATGGTCTGCTCGAACAGCTGCTTGCGATCCTGGGGCTCGCTCACGTGACACTTGAGTCCGTGGACATTGAGGTTCAGTTTGCGCAGTTCCGCCAGTGCGTTGTCCACGTTCTTTTGTTTCCGGCTGCTGATGACCACGGCGGCTCCGTCCTCGGCCAACCGCTTGGCGATTGCAAAGCCAATGCTGGGTGAAAATTCGGCTTGATAACTAGGAAAACATGATTGGATCTCGGGTCAATGTCATACCCATCCGTAGAGGCGGTGACCACGGCAACTTTCCCTGCTAAACGTTTCATTGGACCAACGTGCGAACTTTGACTGGTGCTGGACAAGCGCTTATGGCACCTATTGAGATTAGGGGTAACAAGTTTCTGGCAATAAGTGTTGTTGTTTTGATCGAGATTCCGGCCTGAACTTTGTTCACTTCCAGTCACAACGGTCGCTCCCAAGCGGATCTTTGGCGCCCTGACCACTAGTTGCTTGCCCAGATGCAGCATTTTCCGGGGCGAAGGATTAAACTCTTTTTCTCAAGGATTCGTTGCCTAAGAATTGATTTTCCCAATCGGAATTGATTTGAGCTCGGAGATCTCTGGAACAGCTTCTTCCTGCCCGCGGTCTGCCATTCACAACGATGCAAAAAGCTTTAAGTTGCCGCCAGATTTTAAAATTCTATAAATAGTATCATCATTGGAATGCTTGCGGTTGCTTACTAAGAAATGAATTCAAGAAATGTTCTTGATATCTATGTAAGTTATTTAAAACAATACAATGAGTAATATTTTATTTTATTGATATTTCATTTAACTCCAGAAAAAAGTCATCAACAGATAAGAAATTTTGAAATGAAAATCTCCAAACAGCCAGATAAACGCTCCAGTTTCGTAATAACATAAACAAAGATAAATAAGTATGACAAACAAACCGCAAAGTGAGCGGAGAGCTTGTTCATAATGGAGTATGTCGTTTCTGAAGCATATACATAAGTGCATACATATCGATTCGCCGAACAGTGCAAATTGACTGGCGGACGGAGCAGCTCCAGCCACTGAGCGGCGAATCTGACTCCACTCCAGTCGCAGTCGTTGTCGGAAGCAGTGCGGTGTCACTTTTGTGACGTCTCCGGTTCTCCGACTCTCCGGTTGCGTCCGGCACGCGCTAACGGCTTTTCGGTTCGGTTTTTCATTTTACTTTTCGCAACCCTCGCGTCGGCAAGGCATGTGATACGCAAAAGGCCCTTATGATAGTGCTAACTAAAGACTCAACTAACTAAAAATAAGTTACATAAAAGTAAACTCGATTAAATATTTTAAAATAACTCAAGAGATGAGCAGCGATCGGGTCAAAGAGATCGAGGCTGTGCCGCCCTCGCTGCTGGACTTCAAGGCTCCGGAGTTGCCGGACAACAAGCTGGTGCTCTTCTTCCATCCCTACAACTTCTACTCCCAGAAAGTTAGTATTAGCCGATCGCTCTCTCTAATCATGTGATCTCCGAACAAATTATTTGTCGTATCCAAATCTCTAGTAGCCAATGCCGCAAAATTACTAAATTAATCATCGCGTTTTTTTTTAAGCGATGTAATGACTTGATTAGGATGCCCCGCATTGAAGGGTTCCACCCGCGCCCTACGGCGGATTCAGTGGAGCATGACTTTAACGCGGGGTATGCGGAAGAAGAGAGAGAGAGCGGAGCTCTCTAGATTTCGGACTAATCTCTAGACTTTAGGCTTATGACAGCATAGGACAGATTTACACTCTGTTTACTTGTGGTTTGTCTTCCAAGTGCTAATGAAGTGGATTGAGTGAAAAAAAAAAGATAAAAGAAAAAGTAAACAAACTGTTGCATTTAGTATAAAGGCTGAACCACATACATTTAATACTACATTTCTTGTGTTAAGGGGAAGTGATAAAAATACATAATTAAATCAGCTAATAGTTTGGAAAAGATTCTTATGATATTTACAAGTGTTCAATTCAGAGAGAAATTAATAAGTTCTCTTGTGACAAAGTCATGTGAATGTGAAATTTTATTAAATCATCACTTGATTTGAATCATCTAAAAGTTCCCCTTACTGTGGTTGCAAAATTACATATTTATATGTATATCTTAGGTTCTTGATTTGTTTGTGCTTGTAGTATAAATAGAATGTATGTTAAAAAAATGTTAGACCATAGAAGGAAACAGAATTACAAAAAATTAAGCGACTAAAATACTTTTAGTTAACTTTTGGAAATCAAATTTAAATGCATAGCAATTTCTGTAGCCCTATTAATGAGCTTAAAAGTGTATTTATTGGAGTTCATACAAAAGAGTCTATGGTAGATATATCGAAAAATAACAATATCTTAAGTAGAATTAAAATTCACTGTAATTCTTCGAATTTCCATCCAGGTTCTCCTTGTTCTATATGAAAAGAAAATCGATTTTTTCCCCTATGTGATGGACTTGTGCAATGGAGAGCAGTATTCCAGTTGGTTCCTAAACCTCAATCCCAAGGGCGATGTGCCAGTGCTCCAGGATGGAGCCTTCATCCTTCCCAACTCGACGCACATCATAAACTACGTGGAGAGCAAGTACCGCGGAGGTAACTAACATCTACTTAGTGATTTTCAACGAGCTTAAGTAACACTACAGTTTCTAGCTAACCATCCTGCGCTGAAGCCTTCACACGCCTCCAAGGAGTATGACCAGATGTTGCTCTATGAGCAAGCGGTGGGGCGCTTGCCAGTGGGAGCGCTTAGTCTGGGTTCCTTTATCCACGATGACCTAAAACTGGTGCCCAAGGCGCCCTTCATAGGACCCGTACGGCAGTCCTGCTTGAGTAGGTTACTCCTCTAATCCTCTATATGTAGCTGCAATTAAATTTCTAATCCCTTAGAGAACAACGAAAAAATGCTGGACCTGCTGCGGCGTTCCATGGAAGAGCTGGCGTCTAACAAAGCTGAGCTAAAGAACAAGTTGGACATCCAAGTGCGTCGTCGGGATCTGGTTTCCTCCCGCGACGAGTTTCAGCGCGTTCTTGATGCCGTTCGTCAGTTTCTGCTCTACGTGGAGCAGGAGCTGTCGGCGAAAGCTCCTCGCACCGAATGGCTGACCGGAGACGAGATTACCGTGGCGGACATCTCGCTGGGACTGCTACTGCACCGGGTGTACCAATTGGGCTTAGAAAATTACTACTGGGACTTCGGCAAGTTGCCCCAGGTAGAGGCTTACTTTCTGCGCTTCCGGCAGCGCGGGTCCTACAACCGCCTGCAGCCGAGCAACTTTGCCATTTTGCGCGAGATGTGGACGCGGACACCGGACAACTACAAGCTCGGAGCTGGCGCAGGCTTCCTCGGTATGGCCATGTTCGCAGCCTTCGCCCACAAGTGAGCGGAGAAGGATCGGGAATTTGTTAACAAATCTTTTACTGTTAAAGTTGGGCACATATAAACACGAACATAAGAACGCTTAAAGCTACGCGCTGCCGATGACGGATGCTGGGATCCTAAGATCCGATCCTAGGGTATGATGGTAAGGAGAAGGAGGAGGAAGATGAGGAGCAGAACGCGATCCAGTGCCAGCCTCGAGCTGCTTAGTAATATCATCGTTTTATCATCATTTCATCGTCCCTGAATATACAAAAAATTTGGTAAAAATTCCGTTCCGTCACCTAATGGTTGTCAATTCCTGCTATGCTTGATGGCTATGGCTGCCGAGGAGTTCCCAGGACTCAGCTCAGCTGTCCAACTGCTGCTGGTCCCTGTCCCGCTTTTGCTGCTCGGACTGCAGCAGATTGGCGGCTGCACTGGCCGCCTTCACGTTCGTGAACAGCGGCATGCCCATGAACGTTGGTATCTGCTGATCCCTCGGTACGCCCATAGTTGCCGACGCCTTGCCATTTAGGTTTGTTCTCGAGGTGCTGGCTCCGGCGCTGGTGGCTCCGGCTCCCGTGGATAAATGCGATGGCCGCTTGAAGGGGAACGTAGGCACCTCGCGCTGGTAGCTAAAGCTGCCGTTGCCGGGCGCATCTGGCAGCAGGCCGGAGGTGGGATACCAGAAGCGGTAGGTGAAGTACCAGGTGAGGATCGCAATAATGCCGCTGATCACCTTCTCGATCATGCGGTGATAATACAGCATGGTGCCCACTAGCATGATGTCCCACAAAAGCTGCAGCGCCGCCATGCCGATAAAAAGAGTGCGGATGATCGGCGTCAGGCGCTTATACAGGAACTGCAGGCTGCGCATCTGCTCCTCGTTCAGCATGCGTAGCGGATTCGTACCCGAAGCCTCGGCGGAACTCCGGTTGTGCAGCTCGTTGCGGATATGCTCCTTTATTGTCTCCCAGCGGATGATGGGCCGGGCTTCCTCGATGAGCACCAGGCTCGAGTGGATCAGTATGAAAGCGTGTCCGGATATGTCGAAGCCCTGCCACAAATGCCCGGCCTTCAGGCAGCTTGACTTGCTCTGGTAACCTGGAAGGATAATGCTTGGTTGTTAATAATTTCCTTGTAGGTTCTCTTGGTTGTGATGAACAAACCCTTGGTGGTGCAGCGTCCGTAGGAAGTCTCTACAACGTTAAAAAGCTTCGTCCAGAAGAACCAGAAGAAGGTAGCGATGACGATGCGCGGGAAATGGTGTCGAAGCATCTTTTTATGATCGCCGCAGGTAATCGTATATGCGGACAGCACCAGGAAGGGCACTGCGAAGAGCAGGGTCCAACCCCAGCCCACCTTCACGAAGTACATGTTAAACAGATTGTCCGATCGCGCAAAGTAGGTCTTCGGGAAGGGCACAAAGTCCCCGATCACGGAGATCACGAACAGACTTCCCAGGTACAAGGCTACCTTAAGGTCCGTATTAAAGAATATGGTCTTCTTGCATAGGTGGATCACGCCCATGACCAGGATCTCCCGGATGCTGGTGGGCGCCGCCGTCGGTCTCGTGCCGCGCGCCTCCGCTCGGGTGATATCAGGGCCCCCGGGTCTGAAGTTCATGTTTGAGCCGGATGGGGAGCTGGGGTTGGAGCCCAGATTGGGACGCAGGGGTCGCCGCTTGGTGGCCATCTCTCCTGGTGCCGAAAATAAAGCAGGCCAGATGACAACTGCGTTGTTGTGCTGCCGTTTTTGGTTATGCTGCAGCGGCCGAAAGTGAAAGCGGAAATATTTTACGTGTCAAAGTTCATTGATACTTTTCCACACTTTACCTAAAGTGCACCTGTCCGACACTGCTACCATTCCCTTGGCCGACAATCACTGCAGATTTTTCTCCGGATGTGCTAAACTCCTTCTTTGTTCCCGACGTCGATTTCGTACTTTTAATTATGACCAAAATGTACGTGTTGCGCCCAGTAAAAAATAGAACAGCTGCTGCACGGGGTGATGGCGCTGCCCTGCGAATGGCACTTCAACTGCACCTTCTGCGCGGTGAATGACCAGCCGATCAGCTGTACGAGCGTTGAATTTATTTTTTGATTTTAATTGCCGGTTGCACTGTAAATTAGGCGCGGCGGCATGTACAACTCCGCCAAACAGCTGCAGCGCGTGCTAACGGCGCGCGAGATCCGGAAGACGTTCCTCGACCACTTCACCGTCAGCCATGGCCACAAGTTCGTACGCTCTAGCCCGGTGGTGCCCTTCTGCGATCCCACAGTGGCGTTCGTCAACGCTGGCATGAATCAGGTGAGGTAACAGGCAATCTGAATCCATTGTTCCCCTTTAATTCGTCTGCTCTCGGTACCAGTTCAAGTCGGTATTCCTGGGCACAGCAGAGGCACCTCACCAGCGGGTGGTCAACTCACAGAAATGCGTTCGTGTGGGCGGCAAGCACAACGATCTGTCAGTGGTGGGCACGGATGGCTATCATCACACCTTCTTCGAGATGCTGGGCAACTGGTCTTTCGGCGACTACTTCAAGGTGGGACACAAATCTAGGGTCTGTTAGCTTTTAATATCTTTTCGTCGGCTTTCTTTTACAGCGGGAGGCGTGTGCCATGGCTCTAGAGCTGCTTCGCGGTCCCTATAACATCGATCCGGGGCGCTTGTATGTAACCTACTTTGCCGGCGACAAGGTGCTAGGCATCCCAGCCGATCTGGAGTGCTTTGAGATCTGGAGGAGTCTAGGGTACAACTGGTTATATAATCTAAAGGGCGTTACATTGATTACATGAAAACATGTTTTGCAGCTTTCCCGCGTCGCGCATCCTGCCCTTCGGCTGCACGGACAACTTCTGGGAGATGGGCGCCAGTGGGCCATGTGGTCCCTGCACCGAGATCCACATCGATCATCGCCCGGATCTCGGCAGTGTGGAGCAGCGCGCCAAGCTGGTCAATGCAGGACGCTCCGATCTCACCGAACTGTGGAATCTTGTCTTCATTCAGTACAATCGGTAAGGAGGGATGTCCTCTCGAATACCCCGATTTAAAAATCATGATTACATAGCCTTGCGGACGGAACAATCTCACAACTACCCGCTCACCACGTGGACACTGGCATGGGCTTCGAACGCTTGACGGCTTTGCTGCAAAACAAAACGTCCAACTATGATACGGACTTGTTCGCGCCCATCTTCGACGGCATACAGCAGGTGGCCAAAGCTCCAGCTTACAGCGGCAGTTTCTCGGACAGAGCACCACTGGACACCAGCTACAGGATTCTGGCGGATCACGTACGCATGGTTACCGCCTGTCTGGCCGATGGAATGCTTCCCGATCAGAAGTAAGCTTATGATTCGATTCCACTCTTTTTCCCTGATAATCCCTGTCCAATTTCAGCCAAAAGCTGCGCCGCGTGCTGAGAAAGGCTCTCAACATTTCAAATCATGTATTCGGCCAAGACAAGTTGTTGACTCAACTAGTTCCTATTGTCGTGGAGACGCTGGGCGAGGCATATCCGGAGATGTCGTCCCGTCAGCAGGCAGTCATTGATCTTATCAATCATGAGCAGGAGGTGTACAACAATCTTCTCGAGAGTTCTTCCAAAGCTTTTGCCGAGGTGCTTACCGAGTTTCCCAACCTGGACGATATGGATCTGATGGAGTGTCCAGGCTTCGTGCCCGCCTACCGGGAGTTCCAAGTGCAGCGTTGCCGATTTCCGAATAACACCATACCGGGGGATTTCCTTTACAAGTTAACGGACACCTATGGTCTTACGGAAGAGAGCTTCCTGAAGTTGGCCGAATTGGAAAACATGAATTGTGATTTGGAGCGCTACAGGGCGGAGGTCTCTCTGGCCAAGATCAAGGCAAAGGGCAGCCAGCGAGAAAATGAACAAGGATCAGCTCTCTGCGATCTGGCCCGTGAGCAACGCATTGCGGAGGCACAGGCGAAGCTAACAAAGCGTCTGAAAGACACTGATAACAGTCACAAGTATGCGTACTCCTTCGACAAGGAGAGTGACTCGTACAAGATTCCACCGCTGAGGAGTCGAGTGGTGGGAATGCTTCTCAACGATGCGGAAGTGTCACGGACTCAAGCCAGTCATCTCCAGGAACCCTCCACCGACATTATATCCATTGTCACCGCCTCCAGTAATTTCTACTACGAGTCTGGAGGACAGCAATCCGATGGAGGAAAGATCCAAGTGGAAAATCACCTGCTGGACGTAATCTGCGTGAAGCATCTCAATAATTGCGTAGTTCATATGTGTAGGCTATCCTCCTCCCCCACAGACGAGGCCTTTGAACTGGCCATCGGAGACGAAGTGGAATTGCAGGTGGATGCCGAGCAGAGGCAACTCAACACGTGCCATCATACAGGTGAGAAAAAGCTAGGATTTGTTTTTGGGTTTCGTGAAACTTAAGGGACAACCTCTTAGCTACTCATCTGCTGAACGCTGCCATCCGCTCGTTGTTCAATAAGGTTACCTACCAGGTATCCAGTTCAGTGACCAGCGATCAGTGCAAGCTCGAACTAGGACTTTTGGGCAAGCGTATCCAGAAGACCGATGTGCAGCTCATCGAGGATCTGATCAAGTGAGTTATGGCCTGTTTATTTTACATTTGGTAACAAAAATATCTCCCACAGCCGCGTCATCTGCTCTGCGACACCTGTTCAGGTGGAACTCTTGAGTGCCTCCCAAGTCCTGCAACAAAATGACATTACAATGGTGCCTGGAGAGGTATATCCGGAGCAGGGACTGCGTCTAGTCAACGTAGAGAACTCCGAGCTGCATCTGAGGTCAAAGGAGCTATGCTGCGGCACTCATGCCACTAATACCAGCGAGCTCTCCTGCTTCTCCATCGTCAATCTCAAGCAGACCAATCGGGCGCGCTTCGCCTTCACCGCTGTGGCTGGCCAGGCGGCGGAGAATGTATGTAGACTCTCCTTATAATAGTAAATGCTGGATCTAAGCCCCAGTCCCTATTTCATTTAGGTGCTCAAAACAGCTGCCCTTCTGCGACATCGCGTGGATCTCCTCGAGAAGCAGTTCCAGACCGACTCACTGACCAACGCCACCGAGACGGAACTGCAGACTATCCGTCACAACATGCTGCACACCGATATCAAGCTGCCATATGCCTTCAAAATGGACACACTGGAGCGGATCAATGAGATGCTCAAGAGAATCAAGGATTCTTCGCGCACAACTTTAAAGTGATTTTGGAACTTGACAAGTTTACGAATTTTACTAAATGAAAATTCCGTTACAGGGAATTTGTCGAAGTGGAGATGCGTAACCTGCTACAGGAAAAGCCCCTCGACACGCACCCTTTCATTCTGCACTATATCACCAGCTCGGCCCTCGTGGAGGAAATTCCGCTGCAGCGTGCCACCAAGCTTTGTCCAGATCGGCCCATACTGGTGGTCAGCATGTGTGATAGTGTGGTCAAGGCGCGCTGCTGCGTGCCAGCAACCTGCATCAGCAATCAATTCAATGCCTCCACCTGGCTGCAATCCTTTGCCGAGACGTTCAGTGGTCAAGTGGCTTCGCCCAAGGGTCAGAATCCTCAAGCTGTGTGCAACATGAAAGGCCGAAGAGTCAGCAATCTGTTCGAGGAACAGCTGGAGCAGGCGTTGTGCAAGGCGAACACGTTTGCCAAGCTCTATCTATAGGTTAAATCTAGTTGTGATTGTCACCCTCCAAAAAGTGTGAAAGCTTAGAGCTTGCCCTTTAAATATTTTCTATTGTGCATAAATAGCGGGAACTGTTTAATCGCTGATCACCACGAACTCTTCCTCCTCCTCCTCCTCTTCCTTCTCGTCATTGTTCTTTTGGTGCAACAGGCTGGAATTCATCAGCTCTTCGAAGGCATCCGTATTGTCGGAGCTTTGATTAAAGAAGAAGCTCACACTAGCCAGAGGCTTCACTGGACTTGAAATCCTTTCGCTGAGGCGATGCCTTAGCTTGAATCGATCTACAGGCGTCCTAACCGGCTCGTTTAAGTGTGAGACCTTCCTAGAATTTCCATTTACTAATCGATCAAAGCTGTCGTCCATGGAGAAGCGTTTGCTATGCGGCGGCAGTTGCTCCATTTGAGAAAGATCCCTTTTATTCTCTCCTGTGGGCGATTCCGACTCCTCTTCGCCGCCTAAACTCATCTGTTCCAGTCGCAAACTCAAATCCTCCGCCATTGGTTCGTAGTGCAACTGGTGTCCCTGGTGCTTGGTCAACAATGCTGGCATCGCATTTGGATTGGATATGATGCCATTTACAATATCGGACATATCAAACTCGGCCGCATCGCAATCGCTTTCTAGATCTGAGGGCAGGAACTTGGTAATGGGAGTGGAGCATTGCTGACGTTGTTGTTCTTGTGGAACAGAACTCTTGACAGGAGTGCTGCCGCCATCTCTTCCACGGTTCATGAATTGCTGCAACAAGAGTTGACCCTGTTCGGCTGCAGCTTTTTTCTTTCGGATGACTCGTTTTTGTTTCGGCTTCGGATCCGGTTCATTCTCCTTTTCCTCATTTTGTGGAGCAGATTTCTTTTTTCGCGTCGTTTTTTTGGGAGGCTTTTCTTTGGACTTGAAGAAGGCAGCCACCAAGTCCGGATAAGCCTGCTCCATCATATCCAACGGCTCAATGGTATAGAACAGCTCTTCGATGCCCCTCGGATGCTCCAGCTCGAACTCCGAAACCTGTTCGTCAGGAATAAGACCCTTGAAGCTTCCGCTAGGATCGTGCCATTGCAGCTCCAGGCTGGCCACTCCCTTGACCGTTCGCTTTTTGATGATTTCTAAGGGCTCGATGAGAACTTTCTCCTGCGTTGGTTGCTGCACCTGCCAGCGCGTGAGAATGGGAAAAAACTTCTGGAAACAGTAGACTTCTGGCCATTGCAGGAGATGTCCTATTTGCTTAATGAACTTGATGAGATTCGGCTGACGCCAGTTGAGACTTATGTTTGGGATGGTGTCCGGCTCGCTGAGGAACTCGGCAATGATCTCCTCATTGGGAAATTCGGGAGCTAACAAGGCTTTCCGGCGCAACGTCAGTTCTGCCTTAATAGACAAACGCTGTTCTCTGCAGACATAGAGTAAGTACAGTTTAGAGTGAATATATGTGCAATATGACCCTTTCAAGACATGGCTTACTTCCAGAGGCTCTCGTCGCAGCCTCGATGGGTTCGACACTCACTGCATCCGCTCCTGGTGTGGCTCTGGGTCTTTCCAATATGGCCACAGTTGCTGCACACGGATTTATCGTCCACACGAATCTCGAGAGCATTGTATTTGTTGGTCTCCTGTCGCCAGTTTCGCAACCTTAAAAGGAGAACTTATTATACACTTGGTAAAGTAGAAGCATAATGTACTTACTTGGCCAGAATCTCCGTCTCTTTGTACTTGTTAAAGAGTTTCAAAACGCCATCCCTTCCGATGCCACCGATGCCGTCGGGGCAGTAATCACAGCCGCAGAGCAATGCCATCACAATGATCTTGTGTTGACCGAAATCCATGCGAGCTGTGATCTCCCTCATGTCGTAAATGTCCACTGCACCTCCGGCAGCCGCCTGAGCTCCTTGGGTGGACACCGAAAAGTTTCGATACACCCGAACAGCTCCATATGCAAAGCAGTCCGAGTCCTGGCTAATTACTCCGTCAACTAACTTAGGGGAAAACGATTAGCAGAGTACTTGTTGATGGAAAAGCTCACCCAACTAACACCATGCTTATTAAGAAAGGCACAGTAAGCTTCCGCTTCGCCCGGCCCCTGGACGCACTGGATTCCCATTGACAGTAGCAGAGTTTCGCACTGTTTAAGGACATGGTTGAACCTGGAGCGTCCCTTGTCGCCCTTTGGAGCTTGGGAGCTACTTGCTGTGGCATCCTTGGGTTTGACGCCTCGAAACTGTAGCTCATTTCTCTTGGCTATCACCTGGCTCTTGAGCTTGGGAGCAACTCCTTCCAAAACGAAAACGGGAGTGACCTTCTCCCAAATCAAATAGCAGGTACGAAAGAATAGGTTTCTGTGGCGTTTAAAATATATTAAATTTATTAAGCATACATGATGTAGGTGCAAGTAAACCCACTTTAAGTGATGCCGCGGATGCACAAAGTAGTCCACAACATTAAGGGACTCACACACCCAGCCGGCTAAGTCGATGGCCACCTTCTTGCCCCGCAGCTCACTGATGGGCTTGCGTTCGGCGTGGGGCGTAAGGACGGTCCACAGCTCCTTGACACCCATTAAAATAAACAAACAACAATAAAGAGCGCGAGAAATTTGCGACAAGATTTTAAACAGTTGCTTCCTCTTTCCACTTCGGCAACTCTCAACGAACGCACACCGATAACCGATAGTCGCCTTTGTTTTGACAGTTGGCCGTGTACGCCTGCGAATGGCCAGTGGTCAGCACGCTCTTGCTCTTCCACATCGACGTGTCAGACGAAGAAAGTCCAAAAACTATAAGTTGTCTGCCTGTTTTTTGCCTTGTGCATAGCCCCGACAAAATTCAGAAGCTGTCAGTAGTTTATACGCAACACCACCCACACACACCACCAGCAAAATGGTTCTCGCGGATTTGGGGCGGAAGATAACCACCGCGCTGCACTCGCTCAGCAAGGCGACGGTTATCAACGAGGAGGCGCTCAATGCGATGCTCAAGGAGATTTGCGCCGCCCTCCTGGAGGCGGACGTGAACATTCGGCTGGTGAAGCAGCTGCGGGAAAATGTGCGCGCCGTGATTGATTTCGATGAAATGGCCGGCGGTCTGAACAAGCGTCGCATGATCCAGTCTGCAGTCTTTAAGGAGCTCGTCAAGCTGGTGGATCCCGGAGTGAAGCCCTACCAGCCCATCAAGGGCAAGGCAAACGTGATCATGTTCGTGGGCCTCCAGGGCTCCGGAAAGACAACCACGTGTACCAAGCTGGCCTACCACTACCAGAAGCGCAACTGGAAGTCGTGCCTCGTGTGCGCGGATACCTTCCGTGCCGGAGCCTACGACCAGATCAAGCAGAACGCCACTAAGGCACGAATCCCCTTCTACGGCAGTTACACGGAGATCGACCCAGTGGTCATCGCCCAGGAGGGTGTCGATATGTTCAAGCGCGAGGGCTTCGAAATGATCATCGTGGACACGTCGGGGCGGCACAAGCAGGAGGAGTCGCTGTTCGAGGAGATGTTGGCAGTTGCAAATGCCGTCAGTCCAGACAATATCATTTTCGTTATGGACGCCACAATCGGACAGGCTTGTGAGGCCCAGGCGAAGGCTTTCAAGGACAAAGTGGACATCGGTTCAGTGATCATCACCAAGCTGGATGGCCATGCCAAGGGAGGAGGTGCATTGTCTGCCGTGGCGGCCACTCAGTCGCCGATCATCTTCATCGGTACGGGCGAGCACATTGATGACTTGGAACCCTTCAAAACGAAACCCTTTGTGAGCAAGCTGCTCGGCATGGGTGACATCGAGGGTCTGATAGATAAGGTGAAGCGGCGTATTACTTAGATTTCATATCAAATCTTTATTTAATCTTATTAATTTCTTTATGAATTTACAGGTCAATGAGCTGAAGCTGGATGGCAACGAGGAACTCCTCGAAAAGATCAAGCACGGCCATTTCACCATCCGTGACATGTACGAGCAGTTCCAGAACATCATGAAGATGGGCCCCTTTTCGCAAATTATGAACATGATACCCGGCTTCTCGCAGGACTTCATGACCAAGGGCGGCGAGCAGGAGTCGATGGCGCGCATCAAGCGCATGATGACAATGATGGACAGCATGTCAGACAACGAGCTGGACAATCGAGACGGAGCCAAACTCTTTAGCAAGCAGCCCAACCGTTGTATTCGCGTGGCCCAAGGTGCTGGCGTCCTGGAGCGCGAGGTCAAAGAGTTGATCGCCCACTACACCAAGTTCGCGGCGGTGGTGAAGAAGATGGGCGGTGTGAAGGGCCTGTTCAAGCAGGGCGACATGACCAAGAACGTGAATCCCAATCAGATGGCTAAGCTCAACCAACAGATGGCCAAAATGATCGATCCGCGGATGCTGCAGCAAATGGGCGGTGTGGGCGGACTCCAGAACATGATGCGACAGCTGCAGCAAGGAGCGGCAGGCGGACTGGGCGGCCTGGGGAATCTGATGGGCGGCTTCGGTGGCAAGTGAGCCGTTAGACATTAGCGTGTAAATTTACCGATTTTTATATATGATTTTGTTTCCGCGTAGTTCGTAATTTGTTAGACATTGTTTCCATTTTGTCCAAGGCCACAAAAATTGATATCGGATGTGGGACCGAATATAGCGTACATAGCCTATGTGCAAACGTGCAAACAGTTAACAAATTCGGTTTTTGTACGGCTCTAGCAGCCACAGTGTCAGTTTTTATAGTTTAAACAGTTTTCTGTACACGAAGTAATGGAAGTTGCATATGCCTATCAGAAACCCCGTATGGCAGTTGAACTGGAGATAAACAATAAATAAATAATAATTGCGATTGGAATAAGATGTGTCTGATCGGAGCTGTAAAGCTGAAGATTGTTCGATTATTGTCGGATGGTAAGTTTAAGGACTGTTAAAACATTTATATTTTTAAGATAAATATTCTGAAATACATAGCAATAATAGACCGAATAGGTAAAAACAAGTGTTAATACTTAAGAATCTAAATAAGCGTTGGAACATTTTTTTTTTTAATTTTTTTAAATATTTTTATAATATATATATATATATATATATTAATTATTGACCGATCAATGCTCTCAAGAAAACCTCAAATTTTAGTTCGTTAAATACCCGACCTTTATACCAAATTTTTTGGAAAAATCAAAATTTAAAATAACCATAACTAAGCCAAAACAGCCCTAATCTCAATTCGGAAAGCTTTCCTATGTTAGTTATTATTTGAATAATTAATCTGCATAATGACTTTAGAAATATACAACAATAAATTTTTTGTCAATTTTTTTAAATTTTAATGATGTAACCCCTTATCAAATTTTCAAAAATTTGCAAAAAAAAATTTTCTGATTTTGTTTAATATTTTATTTCTCAATAATTAACATTTTAATGACGAATCGGAATATGTAAGGCATTTGGCGAATATTTAATTATTGGCCGAACAGTGCTATCAGAAAGACCTCAAAGTATACGCATTTTTGGGTAGTTAAATCGGTATTTTTAATCCCTAATTTTTTTGGGAAAGATCAGAGTTAAATATTTTATCTTTAAGTAATTATGATTTTAACGGCGAATCGGAATATGTACGGCATTTGGCGAATATTCAATTATTGACCAAACAATGCTCTTGAGAAGATAATTTTTGGAAAAGTCAGATTTAAAAATATTCATAACTAAGCCAAAACAGCCTTAATTTCAGTTCGGAAAGCGGTTCTATGTTAGTTATTATTTGAATAATTATTCTGCATAATGACTTTAGAAATATAAAACAATAAATTTTTTGTCAATTTTTGAAAATTTTAATGATGTAACCCCTTATCAAATTTTCAAAAATTGGCCAAATTTTTTTTTTTTGATTTTGTTTAATATTCTAAGTTTAAATAATTAAGAATTTAACAGCGGATCGGAATATATATGGCATTTGGCTGTCATTCCCTTTTTGGTCAAATTATGCTCTCCAGAAGACCTTAAGTATGGGTCCTTAATTCGGCATTTTTAAATCGTAATTTTTTTGAAAAGTCTGAGTTTAAAATTACCATAACTAAGCCAAAACAGCCCTAATCTCAATTCGGAAAGCTTTTCTATGTTAGTTATTATTTGAATAATTATTCTGCATAATGACTTTAGAAATATAAAACAAAAAATTTTTTGTCAATTTTTGAAAATTTTAATGATGTAACCCCTTATCAAATTTTCAAAAATTGGACAAATTTTTTTTTTTTCATTTTGTTTAATATTCTAAGTTTAAATAATTAAGAATTTAACGGCGAATCGAAATATGTACGGCATTTGGCTGTCATTCCATTTTTGGCCAAATTATGCTCTCAAGAAGGCCTCAAGTATGCGGATATTTGGGTCCTTAAATCGGCATTTTTATATCCTAATTTTTGAACAAATCAAACTTAAGAATATCCATAACTTGGCCAAAACAGCTTTTAAAACAGCGGATCGGAATATATATGGCATTTGGCTGTCATTCCATTTTTGGCTAAAATATGCTCTCCAGAAGACCTCAAGTATGCGGTTATTTGGTTCCTTAAATCGGCATTTTTATATCCTAATTTTTGAACAAATCAAACTTAAGAATATCCATAACTTGGCCAAAACAGCTTTAAAAACAGCGGATCGGAATATATATGGCATTTGGCTGTCATTCCATTTTTGGCCAAATTATGCTCTCCAGAAGACCTCAAGTATGCGGATATTTGGGTCCTTAAATCGGCATTTTTATATCCTAATTTTTGAACAAATCAAACTTAAGAATATCCATAACTTGGCCAAAACAGCTTTAAAAACAGCGGATCGGAATATATATGGCATTTGGCTGTCATTCCATTTTTGGCTAAAATATGCTCTCCAGAAGACCTCAAGTACGCGGATATTTGGGTCCCTAAATCGGAATTTTTATGTCCTAATTTTTGGACAAAACAAAATGAAAAATAACCATAACTTGGCCAAAACAGCCTTA